>JAYMTA010003029.1:0-15131 GCA_036897625.1 Pelargonium cotyledonis | reverse complement strand
TCTGGAGCGGCGCTGACTAGGCTCTCCAATGCTTCACTATTCAAGGTGCGGCACCAGGTTCGGCGCCGCAGCTCCAGCTGGGGGACACCTTCCAGAGTTCAATTTTTGTCTTTTCGGCTCTTTCGTACTCTAAATCCATGCTTTGAACCTCGTAAATTCATTAAAGCACTAAAACAAGGATTAAATGGCACAATACCAGCTAAATATGAGCTAAAACCACTAATTTCTACCAAAGTGAACTAAACAGGACACAAGACAACTCTAAGGCAAATGTCGGGCATTTAGCACTCTTTAAGGGCAAAAAGAGCACTAGGAAGGGGGCAAAACAGAACAATCATGCATAATGTAGGGTCTAATAACAGGCATAAAATGCAAGTTATCACAACCCTCTCTTGGTAGGCCTCACAAATGCCATGAGAGCCTTCACCGATCAATTCAATGAAGTTATGAGAGCAAACTTGGTTCCCCATGCACCTGTGGCTCCAGCAGCCCCAACAACTCAAGGTCTGCGACCACCTCCTCCCGCGGCTCCGGCCCGGGCCACGAGAGTGGACATACCACCCTTTCCTGTGGATCACACTCCCCACCATGATCCAGTTCATCGCGACGCCTAAGCTCGGGATGGGCTCCCAGATCCTTCCTGCCAAAGGAGCCCAGTCTTTACTAGGCTTACATATCATGATGGAAGACCCTTGCCTCCCCTGTGTGAGGAAAGTTATGGAGACACTGAGGCTCTCGGCCTACGAGACAGCGACACTCACCACCAAGAACTCCAAGAGTCTCACACACATGAAACAATTGATAGCCCACATCAAAGGGTTAGAAGAAGTGAGCCACCTCTCCCCCAAGTAAGGAGAGCAGGTGTATCCCAAGCTCCAATGAGACACAGGGACGAGAGCCTAGCCCTCCTGGCTCTCCAAGAAGAAGTTCAGCACCTAAGGGTCCAAATGGCTTCTTCAGCCGCAACTACTGAAGCTCCCACAGTACCCACAGTAAACAACCCTCTAAGTCTGGCCCTGTAAATGGTCCCCCATGAATCCTGGGATTCACTTTCAAGACATGACTTATGAAGGTCTCACAAAGGCTATAGAACATACTATGCGCTTTGACCTCAAGCTAAGTTGGCAAACCAATTGTGATGCCACACACAGCAGAATCTTTGCTTGGACTCTCGTGGGTCAAGCCTAGGAATGGTATCGAGAGCTCCCAGACGGTTGTATCACCTCCTGGGTGGTTTTCAAAGATATGTTCCTTAAGAAATTTGTCTCAGCAGGGCGAGTCTCCAAGCCTCAAATCTCCTTGATCAACATAAGGAAAAAGCCTAATGAAACACTTGGAGAGTACGTTGAGTACTTTCGCAAGGCTGAACGTGAATGTGAAGTCTCCACAGGAAGTGAAACAATAATGGTCGCCTTCAGGGTAGGGGTCACCAATCCCTTTGTGCAAGCCGCCTTTACCACAGAACAACCCAAAACTTGGGAAGAAATGTTAAACATAGCCTACAATCATATGGGTGCTGAGGATGTTCTAACCCAGGAAATCCAATGCTCTAAAGACACTTACCAAGGACCTTCCAAGAAAAACTTCCAAGGAAGTAAAAAAGAAAAGACTAAAGCCTATGCTGCTGTCCCTACTCCCCAGCCAAGGGGCCTTCAGGTCACCTCCTCAGAGGTGCATCGTACCCCTCTCACCACCACCTACCAGGAGGTGTGTGACTACATGTTGGCAAATGAATGATTTGAGCCTCCAACAGTCACTCTTGGAAAAACATATGAAAATAGGCCCAATGACTATTGCACTCTTCACAAATGCCATGTACATGATATCGAAGATTGTCTCTACCTCGCAAATGAGGTAGAACATCTGATGAGCAGGGGGCGTCTGGCCCAGTTCAAAGCAAATGGTCACGCGTGACAGAAAAGAGGCAATGATGGAAGAAATAGAGGTAGGGGAGGAGACCACGCAGTAAACAGGGTCAACAACATGCCCTATGGCGGAAACGTAATTAATATGATTCAGGAGCAAAAAATCTCCATCTCCCAGGTGCGAGCAAAATTTGTGCCTTGAACTGTACTGAGTACATCCCTGTTGTTCCTAAAGTTGAGCCAAGCAAGATAGACTGGTCCAAGACCATCTTCTTCTAGGAGTCAGAACTAGCTCCTAAGGCCTTGAGAAGAGAGCCACTACAACAATACAAGGACTTAGTAGCCGCAATGGCTGAAAAATTTGACTACTGCCACATTAGGCAAGTTCCACGTGAAGGCAATATAAAGCCCAATTTTCTTTCAAAATTGCCTCCCAAGACTACAAAGATTTGCCTATCACGATGCATGTGCAAATCCAAAACACACTAGCTGTGGAAGTTCCGGTCAAAGTCAAAGCTATATGTGAGGGGCCAAGTTGTTGGATTGATGATTTCCTAGACTACTTAGTAGGCAAAGAGCTTCCTGAAGACTCAGTTGAAGCTAATTCCATAATTAAACGCTCAACACGCTACGTGGTGAGTGAAAAAGAAAACTTGTACAGAAGGTCATTCTACAAGCCTTTCCTTTGTTGCCTCTATCCTGACGAGGCTGCAAAGGTCTTGGAAAACGTTCACGCAAGGTCTTGTGGCCATCACCCTAGGGCCAAAATCCTAGCTGAAAATATCTTACGTCAAGGTTAATACTGGTCTTCCAAAAGAAAGGACTTGGATCACTACGTGCGAAGATGTGTTGTTTGCTAATTCCACGCTGACATCCCATGAGCTCCAGCCCTAGAGCAATCTTCAGTGCTAGTAACCTAGCCATTCACTGTGTCGGGGATTGATATCATTGGACCCTTCCCTGAGTCTAAGAGGAAGAAATGCATAGTGGTAGCAGTAGACTACTTCACTAAGTGGGTAGAAGTGAGGCCTCTAGCCAACATCACCCAATAAAATGTCATGGACTTCGTACGCAAAGACATATTCGCCCGCTATGGGCTTCCCCAGGCCATAGTCTAGGATCATGGGACTCAATTCAAACAAGGCTTTACAGACATGTGCGAGGAATTCCATGTCAAGCATTAGAAGTCTTCTGTCTCACACCCGCAAGGCAATGGGCAACCTGAGGCAGCAAACAAGACAATAATCAAAGGCTTGAAGAAGACGGTGAAGAAACACCACAAGATATTGTACTATAAGCTTCACCTAGTCTTGTGGTCTCTCAAAACTACTCTCAAAGCGGCCACTGGAGAAACTTCATTCCAGCTAGTCTATGGGTCAGAGGCAGTCCTACCTGTAGAGCTCACTTGCCCACAGTAGTGAATGAATGCTTTGATGAGGAAGGCAATATTCTCTCTCGCCTAGCTAACCTAGACTTTGCTGAAGAAGTAAGGATTAAAGTTGCTCTAGTTATAGCGTCACGCAAGTAGGTCACTAAGCGCTTCCATGATTCTAAGGTTCGCCCTAGAGGGTTAAAAGTGGGTGACTGGGCCCTTAGAAAGTATGAGGTACTGGCAAGCGTCCCAAATGAGGCAAGATGACTCCCAATTGGGGAGGCCCATTTCGAGTCATCAAGGTAGTCCACCCAGGAATGTATCGCCTTAAAGTTCAATAAGGATTTGAGCTTCGTATCCCATTGCATGCTGTCAATCTCAGAAAATACTATCCTTGAAAGGCATAGCTAGACATATAGTCCTTGAAGGACAAGACAATCAACTTATATTTTTCTATGAGCAATATGAATGAATGAAGTTTAGTGTCCAAGTTCTTATGTGCATAAATAATTCAACCGAAAAGAAGCAACGAATGGTCTTCCAATAAGACCCTAAGGCATGCAGTGTAACTCGTGCCAACCAACAATGTGGGCAACCTCGCCTCGCACAGGTGTGCGACGCTTAGCCATCACCTCTAAGACTAGTGCTTGCCTCGAAAGAGGCAACACATCAATCATGTGCCCAGCCTCACCTCGCACAGGTGTATGGGGCTCAACCATCACCTCTAAGACTAGTGCTTGCCCTCGAAAGAGACAACACTCCAACCATGTGTGCAGCCTTACCTCGCACATGTGTATGGCACCTAAGCCATCCCCTTCTAGACCAAGTGCTTGACTCCAAGAGGAACAAGACTTCATTCTCACGCTGAGCCTAGCGTCACACACTGAGTCCATATCCTCACACACTGAGCTTAGCCTCACACGCTGAGACCATAATTTCACACGCTGAGCTTAGCCTCACACGCTGAGACCATAATCTCACAGGCTGAGCCTAACCTCACATGCTGAGTCCAAAAACTCACACGCTAAGCTTAGCTTCACACGCTGAGACCATAATCTCACACGTTGAGCTTAGCCTCACACGCTAAGACCATAATCTCACACGTTGAGCTTAGACTCACACGCTGAGACCATAATCTCACACACTGAGCCTAGCCTCACATGCTGAGTCAAAAAACTCAGACGTTGAGCCTAGTCTCACATGTTGAGTTCATAAACTCACACGCTAAGCCTAGCCTCACATGTTGAGTCCAAAATGTTTCACGTTAAGCGTAGCCTCACATGCTAAGTCTAAAATCTCACACGCTGAGCCTAGCCTCACATGCCGAGTCCAAAATCTCACACATTGAGTCTAGCCTAACATGCTAAGTCCAAAAACTCATAGGCTAAGCTTAGCCCTACATGCTGAGTCCAAAATCTTACACGCTGAGCCTAGCCTCACATGCTGAGTCCAGACCCTCACACGTTGAATGTAACAAGCCTAGCTTAACACTCCAGAAGTGTTGAGTCTAGCCATATAACTTCAAATGCACACAGCCTTGCCTCGTACTGAACATTCCAACAAAGCAAGTCTTGCACGCGAAAAGCCACCTCAAGGGTTGTCATCCGTGGAAGCCTAGGCTGCCAGCCTAAGGATAGCCTCATGTTACTAGGGGGCAAGACTACATCTCTAGCCTTTCTCTAAATCATGAAAAGTACACGTCACACATGACTCTACTCAAGAAGTACACGAACCATACAAAGCATTATACAAAAAATAAAAAGCATACATTCAAAATAAATCTAAGCAAACACGGATGCAAAACCAAGCTGTATACACAAATAGTTCATACATACTCTAGAAAGACAAAGTCCATAAAAGTTACCCAAAACTGGGATCATGTACAAAGTCTGCTACTAGCTCATAAAGTAAAAGATAAAGTGCCACAGGCTACACAAGGAGATTGAACTCATGAGGATTCCTCCTCAGGCTCCACCACCACAAGAGGATCCCTGCGACCTCTCCTATCAAACTCTTTTGTGTCCAAATATTCCTCTAGAGTAAAAGGGAACATATAATGGAAGGGTCTCAGCTTAGGCTCACAAGTGGGAGCAAAGAACCACCTCTTCAAAGTGGTAGGAGGAATCCCATCACCAGCAGCGATACGCAGGATCTCGTTCCTCCCCTAGGAACGACCCTGGTGACTCCTCTCACCCAATCTCCTAGCAAAATCAGGGCTCCTTAGAAACTCATCAATAATAGCCTGAGAGTACTCAGATGGAGCAGTAGACTTACCCTTCTCAAGGCTAGTCTTGAGAGCTGTAGCCTCCTCCTGAATCTGAAAAAGTTATGGAAAGATAGCACACTTCCACAAATTCAAGGGTACAAAGCTCAAACAAAAGTCCTTAGCATCTAACCCATGCATGCATTGAAGTGAAAACTACACTTAGACGTGAAGCAATAAAATAATAAAGGAGACTAACCTTGTTGTGGGAATGGCGAAGAGACTTGTAAGAGTTCTTCAGCTTAGAATATGAAGCCCCTGCGATCTTCCTCCACTCCGATGCCTCCTACAAGGCTTCCTCCATGTCAACCACCTTGGCCTTAGAGGCCCTCAAAAAAGATGCAAATACCTCTCTCTGCCCAGAAGCCTCCTACAAAGCTTGCTCCAAACTAGCCACCTTGGCCTTAGAAGCCCTTAAAAGAGTTGCAGAAGCCTCACTCTGCTCAGTAGCCCCTGTCAAGGCTAGCTCTAAACTAGCAACTCTAGCCTGGGATGTGTCTAGTGTCACCTGAAAGGCTTTCATCTCCTGCTCTAAGGTCTCACATCCTACATCTAGATCAAACTTCTCTCTCTCCACATCCCTTAGGCACTCTTCATGAGCTCTAATCAAGGCCTCTCGCTCACCATGTAAACCCTCCTCCAAGGAGATCTCAACAGCATGGGCCCTTTCCACAAAAGCATTCTCCTCAAGATCTCTCGCCAAAGAGGCGACAATATCATTAATTCTGTCCTCTCTTAACAAGGTCATCTCTCTCTCACGATCTGCCTTTATGGAGGCGATCGTGCTGTCATGTGCCCCAATTAGGATATAAATCTCCTCATCTCGCTCTCTCAACTTTGTAATGAGTTTCTCAGTCATGTCATAGCGATGATTGAGCTCACCATGAACAACTCTCCTAGCTTACTCAACCTACAACACGCAAGCATATGAAAACGAATGAAGAAGAAACCCATACTATTCTATGGAAAATGAAAGACAAAGGCACAATAAGCAAACTTACAACACAAATGCCACGAGCTAGCTCCAGCAAGGGGCGATAAGATCTAGAACCAGTCTCAAATGCATCGCTATCTGATGGTGCTGGAACCTGTGGCTCTCCATCCGCAACCTCAGCAAAATTAGCAGCAGTGTCACTAGGCGAAGAAATGCCAAGCATGCAATAAGACCTAACCATACGGCATGCCGACTCAACTCTATGAGTCTCATCCAAAGGCAATGTAACCCCTTCTAGGGCCATTATCATAGTAGCTCCTTCTGACCTAGAACCCTCGCCACTAAGAGTGACGTACATAACAGAAGAAGTACAAGCTCTGCTAGGAGAAGGTCTCTTAACTAGAGGCTCATCCTCAGGAAATCTCACTAACCCATCCTCGGAGCCAGGAGTCCAGAACCTCTTACCTCCAATAGTCTCAGAATATCCTTGCTGGGGAAAGTCAATAGATCTAAGGGTAGGGGAACTCAATCTCAAAGCACCAGAAAATGGAGATAGCTCATTAAACAACTCCTCTACAGTAGGAGACATCAACTCAGTTGCGATCGCCTGCTCAACTATCATAAAAGGCTCTGTGGTGAGCGTCCTGCAAGTATACCGGCGTCGACCTTGTAATAAAGGATGGTGAATTTTGAGTTGTCAAATCCTCGGGGAATTAGAGGGGGATTTAACAAGTGTACTTAGTGCTAGTGCAAACTAAAACAGTAAACAAATTCGGGAGTGTGATTGTGTGTGCAGTTGTGCACAAGCAAAGGAACCAATTAAAGCAAGTAACAGAGTGAATATGGAGGAAATAGGTGTGTACCTTGATTGCTGACAAAAGTGCGAGCAGGATGTAGTTAATATCTAAGTTAGTGAGGGACAAATGACCATATTTAGTGGGGATTTTAATTAGCCTAACTACTCTAATAAACAATGGTCCATCACACGCATGGGCAACCACAAAGGAGACCATCATCCCTTGAGTGCCTCACATTAAACGAACCCAGTTCTGCTTTGCTTGGCATACGATGAGCACATACATCCTACCCAATGGTTTGTACTGCTCGAATCAATCTATGAATTGGAAGGATTTGAGCTCACATCCAAGATGGGGTTGTACAGGAAAAATCTAGGCTTACCACCCTCAAACCATCGAAGCTAGCTAATTCCACATCCACATATAAACAATAGAGGTCATAAACCCCCACTTTCTATGACTAACTACATTCTTAATGCTTAAGGATTAGTTGGCCATAGTAGTGGTGTCACATACTCTAACTATAGCAAACATGAAGTTGAATATTAAAAGCATTCACAATTAATGAAGATTTCAATAGAAATAAACAAAGTATTTTAGATTGATTTCAAGTTGGAAACTTCTGTTCATAAACAAAATACTAATCCAGCATATGAATAATCTCTAAATGGAATAAAACCACAGTTAGAGTTATCAAGCTTTCACAATCGAAAATAACAACTAATAAATGGAAAAATGATTGTTTGAAAGATGAAACAGAGACTAAGAGCTCTCTGACTTCTTGAAGATGAAAAACCACTCTGAAACTGCACCAAAGAAGAACCAAAACTATACCAAGAGCCAACCCTTGAACACTTGAGAAATGAATAATTTATAGAGAACAACTGTAGTGGGCGCCGCAACGCAAGGCTCGGCGCCGCAGCGTCACGAAGAGGCGGGTCATCCTTGGACTCTTTGACTGGAGGAAATCTTGTGCATTTAACCACCATTTGAAATTTGAATCTTTGCTGACATGGCAATGAGGAGTGGAGCTGGATCACTAATTTGGAGATGACGTGGACTTGACTTGGAGATGACGTGAACTTGACTTGGAGATGACGTGGACAAAATGGGCATTGACAAGGATGAGGCTCTGGACGCTACGGTGTTAGGAGTGGCGATGGCTGAGAAATTTTATTAGTTGCTCTCTGTAAAGTGTGGTGCCAGCTGGTTGCTTGTTTTCCAGACTTCTACTTTAGTTTTTCGGCTCTTCCATGTGTCCCGATCCATGGTTTAAGGCCTGATTAATCAAGATACACTAAAACACAGATTATATAACACATTTAAGGCTAAATATAAAATCAATAAATTATACCAAAGTGAACAATCCATAAAACAAGTCGACATTAATCAACTTTTGGGCTTTTAATACTTTTTAAGGGCAAAAAGAGTACTAGGACAGAGGTAAAATAGGACAAATATGCATAATTCAAGGTCGAATAACTAGCATAAAATGCGAGTTATCAGGGAGGTGGGGTTGTTGTCACTTATTATTGAAGTGTAGATTCCTAAAAAGAGCTAGTTCCAATGGTTTGCGGGTGCAAAGCCTTAATGTGGTTGGTACAACCCCATTTTGGATTCTAGCTTGATTTCTTCCATTCCATGGATTAAATCAAGTGGATCAAACCATTGGATAAGATTTCATCTTACGCCAAGCAAAGCAGAACTGGGTCCGTTTTATGCGATTCGTCCCAAGGGAGCTTTGTTCTACCACAGGGCTTTTCACGCATGTAGCAAACCTTTGTTTACTAGAGTAACTAAGCTATTTAGTCTACACTAAACAAGGCAATACCCCCACCAAACTGTGGATATTGACAACATCTCGTTCACGCTTTCATCTAACAATCAGGTGCACAATCTCCAATTTTCTTTCATTACTCTGTCTCATTCTTCAACAGCTCCACTGCCTATGCACAATTGCACACACACATCACTTCCCAAGATATTTGTTTATTGCTTTCTTAGTTATTTTTGTGTTATCACTAAGGCTCCTTTTTGAATCCCCCTCTGATTCCTTGTGGATTCCACAAACCGGACTTCATCGTCCTATTATTATGAGGTCGACTCCGGTATACTTGCCAGACACACACTAATGAGCCTCCCCAATTCCTAATCTCATCTTCCAGCACTCCAGCGCATCTCTCCCTCCTCGCGCAAATTTATAGAGCCTGGACAGTACTCGGGCGCCGCGACGCCAGACCTGATGTTGTGGCGCCAGGCTTGATGACATGGCATGGCAGCGCGATGAAATTAGGGTTTTTGGTGAAAACCTGCAGATGCCGCGGCATTGGTCAAACTTTAACTAGTTGACCAACTTTGACTTTTGTTGACTTTGGTCATTTTGGTCATTTCCAGCAACTCCGTGTGCTCCAAAATAGCTAAATATCATCATAACTACCCGGCATGCATAAAAGAGGCAAAAACATACATAAAATACACTAAAACCTACCGAAAATACGCTAAAAACATTAAAAATACACTAACGCACTTGAATGAGCCACAAAATGAATATTTAGTCCAAATCACAACATTTAGACCCAAACAAGAGGTAAAAATACACGAAACATGCAAGTTTTAGTATGATTTCGGGTCGATAACTTGTACCAATTTACGAGTTATCAATTGGTAGTAGCAGATGCAGAATTTCTTACTTGTGTGGGCACATTTATTATGAAATATTGTTTTCAATTTTGATTGAATATTAATTTAATTTCATATATGAGTAAAAATTATAACACATTATGCTACCCAAAAAATCATAAGTCCTTCAGCGACTCACAAGACGTCACGTGGCAGGTCCAAAATAACCAGGTTGCTTGACCCGGGTCCATGAAGCTCAGGAACGCCCTGGCCCTAGTTAAGGGTGCTGCGCCTCCAGGCCAATTCTAGTTCTAGCAAAGCTAGTCTCAGCCATGCTAGCTTCAGCAATACTAGCTTCAACACTCTAGCTTCAGCACTCTAGCTTTAGCACTCTAACTCCAGCACTCTAGCTTTAGCATTGCTAGCTCTAGCAAAGCGAGGCCCAGAGCTCCAGCAAGCCTAGGACTCTCAGCGAAATCCAAGACTTTCTTAAAGAAATTTAACTAAGGGTTCGGGGTCAATTCTGGGCTCAAAAATAGCTTCAATAGTGAAACAAGACTAAAAATATCCCTTAATCAGTGAAACAAGAATAAAGCTATCCCCCTAGTAGCAAAACAGAGTTAGAGCTATCCTCTCTGAAGCAAAACACAAATAATTTTGTCCCCCTTAGTAAAACAGGACTAGGGTTGTCCGGCCAATGTCGCGACATTGGACCTATTCCAGCCCCAATCCGTGTTTTCAGCCTCGAAATGCCTCTCGAATGGCTCTCTTTGACCCCAGATTATGTGTAACAGTTCTAGACACTATTCCAAAGCTAATTCAAGACCTAGACAACGTCAAGACACCTCCAAGACACCTAAACAATCATCTACAAGCAAGACCCTCAAAGTTACGCCTGACGAACCACTAGCTAATGAAAGGCTCAACGAACATGCTAGCCTTAAGTTCATGCATCCTCTACGCTTCCAAGCACTCATGACTATGTTTCTCATGCTACTAGCTCACTAAGAGTTTTGGTAAGCTCTCAACACACTTGCATGCACCAATGGCTAAGCTTTACAAGACAAGGGCTTACCTAAGTTCATGGCAAGTCAAGACCAAGTCCACACACATGAGTAACATGTCCAAGACCTAGAAGCCTAAAATCCCAAAAGGGCTAAAGAAAGGCATGCAATCAAGTGAGCTATTTGGGTTTTTAAAGCCAAAATGGGATAAGATGGGCTTCAATTCTTCACCGACCAATCACGTCAGGACAAGTGGCACAAGGTGGTAAGGTTTTCCCTATAAATACCCCCTCTTCCAAAGGGAAGGGGGTTCCATTCTCTTACAATTTCTCTACATTTTGAGAGCTTCTCTCTCTACAAGCTTTCTCTCTCTCTAGAAAAGCTTTAGTGTCTACCATACAAATGACTTACTCTCATGCCCGAGGCGGAGTCCTGGTAACACCACCCTAGGTTCTTCGTTCCTTTGATGTATTTTCTTTCTACAGGCTACAAGTTCTAAGAGCTGGACAACACCTAAGTTTGGAGATTGAAAGTGAGATACTAAGACTCTGGGCCACTAACCTCAGCACTCAAGACTGGACACATGGACTCTTAGACTAGAACCTTGACATTGGAAAAGAAGAAGCTGTACAATTACAACAACATACAACACTCTCTCAGCTAAGTGTGATCGCGTTGACCGAAATTCAAAACGAGCACATCAACACATATGAGCAAAAGAAATGTATAATTTAGACCGAAAAAGAAAAAAGAAAAAATGTATAACACTTATTAATTTTTATCTAATTTTTCTTCAAATGAAAATCAAAACACTCACTTAATAAGGATATAGAAAGTATACTTGTAATAAAGATCTAATAAACATGGCTAGAAGAGGTGTTAAAAAGAAAAAAAACATGACTAAAAACATGCACGGGTATTCTCGCAATAGAGTTAATCATATTATAAACAAAATTGAATTGGCAATCAATCTATAACATTACACAAAATGAGTTATTTTGTTAAATAAATATTTGGTTGAAAATTTTTATTTGTTAATAGCAAATATTCAAAAAAAATAATATAAAAATTGTGTATTGACAAGTAATGAAAATATTTTATTTTTATTATTAAAAAATATTTCATTTTTAATATCATAAATCAAATTAGAAAAAAAATTATTCACCGAAGGTGGAAAGAAATTACAATGTTATGTAGTTTTTATTTTTGTTTTTTATACCAAGGTAAAGTAAGTTTGAATTTTAATAACATAAAAGTTAACGAATTTATAATTATTTATTCTTTATGAGTAAGAAGAAATCAAGACATCAAGTGAGACCCATCATTAAAGTTTCACTTTAACTAGTCTTTCTTCTCGTACGTTGCACGAGTAGTGAAGACAAATAACAAAAATATTTTCAATTTCATGTGAGTAGTGTGTGTTAGTTTTGATCATTGTTAATTTGTGAGACCACTTAAACAATTAAAAAATAATTTTAAAGCAGTCTTACAAACAATACATAACTAAAAAATCGGAATTAGTCAATATTTATCTTTAAAAATTAATTAATATGTTTCATTTAGCTTCAATCAATCAATTAATTAATTAATTTTAAATTTCTAATAAATCAATCAATAATTCAAATTATTTTTTTATAATTCTTTTACAAAACCGGTCCGGGTCACCGGTTTCCCGGGTTTGACTATGTCACCGTATAATTAAAGACCCAGACCGGTCATTCCACCGGTTATCAGTTCAACCGGGCGAATTGGAGTTAGTTTTGTTTTTTCATAATTTTTTTTAACAAAGTTTTTTTTTCATGATTAAATCACTAGAAAATAAGTGTGTGACCATCAACTTATCTCTAATTTTATATCAAATGCCATCAATTTCAAGAACAACTATTTTTTACTTTCAAAACAAATCTATTAAAATTAAAAAATTTGTAATTAAAAAAATATATCATTTCATTTGTAAGATTGATAGACTAGAAGAAAAATATTATCAATATGATCCGGTCCAATCCGATTTGAACATATTATCGGATCAGTTCTCATATTTTAACCCAAAATTCAAAAAAGCTTGCATATATAGTTGTTTCTACTTAGTTAACTTTTGTTCGTTAATGAACACTAGAAAATGATAAATAAATAAAAAATCAAAAGTTACAGGGACTCAAGTCATTTCTATTTTCTCATTTTAGGTGGGTTCTAAGTAGAGATGGCTAAAATTAGTCATTTTAGGTGGATTTTAATCACTCAAAATTTAATTAGTTATAAAAAGCCATGTGAACTTTAGTAAAATCGATTCAGATTCAGTTTTGATTTATTTATATTTCAGACTAAAATATTATATTTGATCTGATAAATTGTTTGAAACGGATATGAATATATTTTTTCGAATTGGAAAAAAAATTAGATTTTTTTAGTGTAAAATAAGCAATTTGTCAAATCCAGTACGAAATTGGCCAGATCTAATTTGTTCGGATTGGATTTCAAGTCCCCGCAAATTCAAATCCAAATTGTCGTCTATAGTTCTAAGAAAGACAACGTTTTAGGTGAATTTTAGTCTATCAATCGTATGAATGAAATGATATTTTTTTTACTTACAAATTTTTTAATATTTGTTTTAAAAGTAAAGAATAATTGCTCTTGAAATTGATGGCATTTGATATAAAATCATAGATAAGTTAATGATCACATACTTATTTTGTAGTGATATAATGATGAAAAAAACTAACTCCAATAAAAAAAATTAAAAAAATAAAAAGAAGAAGAAGAAGATAATTGTTCCGTTAGTGAAACTGACAGCGGGTATCATATTGGGTAAATTTTCAAAGTTTAGGTACTATAATGGGTAAAGTTAAACTTGAGATACTACATTGGGTATTTGATCAATGTTTAGGTGCTTGTTCAATCTATTATATAAATAATTAAATAAGAGTTTGGCTGGATATTAGAAGTTTCTCAAGTGCACGTCGTTGTTGATGCTTTAAAGGATGTGTGGTCCGTCCAGCTCCTCGTTGACTCCACTGCCGATGATACAGTAACGACTCCAGTCCCTCTACGGCAAGGTCACCGGCAACACAGTCACGGCTCCAACTGTCTCCTCCGGTTAGTTAGATGGAGTTTAGTTATTTTAAGGATTCATTTTGTAAATTCATTAGGGTTTGTGTTGTAAATTCCGTTTGTATATTTTATATTTTTGGTTTAGTTTCAATGTTGTTGTATCATGTGTTTTCTGCTCATGGTTTATGATCTATCAACTTTACATGATTGAGCAATTTCGGATCTGAAAATTGATGTTATTAAATTATGAAAATATAATTGTTGGAGTGATGATAATTTTCATTTTGGTCGGATTCATATTCGAATATGATAATATATTTTTTGGTAATTCCAAAATCCGGTGACCGGAATCTTTAACAAGGAGTTTTTTGGTTGCTGGAATGTTTAAGTGTGAAAAGTGAAAGATGATGATGAGAATGAAGGTTAATTTAGGAATTCAAAAATAACTGCACATGATGACTTAAACTATAATTAAATATTTTAAATCTCCAAGTCGGGTCAAAGCCAACCCAAGCCGGGTACCAGTTACTAAGTTGTTGGATCATGATAAATGTTTATGCTAAAAAATTCTCAAGTACCAGTAGCCAATCAAAGGTTGACACGTAGCACATGCAGTTGACACGTCATCAAGACTTAAGCAAGGCCTCCAGCGAAACCATGCCAAGATCATCACACCCAAACAGCAACACAACTCCCCAACACTTCTAAAGTAAGTGCGGATCCATCCCTTGGGGAGTTGCTTCAAGATTCATTAAAACACTCACGCGAGAAGCACGCTGATCATGTCCTCGCTAGTAGACGGATATTAGACATCCTTTGTTTGAGCGGGAAATGAATTCAAATTCGCACAACTCCCCCGAACAACGAAAAATTGCCGAGGACTAGTCACAGCTCTCCGCGACAGTCAGACATGAACTGGAACAGCTCACTTACAGCTATCCACGCCAGCTAGACCATGCGCTCCAAGTCATTGTAAGCCTATAAATACCCCCCTTCGCGGTAAGAGAAGGGATTCAATTTCTTTCTAACTGAAATTATGTCTCTAAATCCGCTATTTCATTTCTCTCCTTCTTTGAAACCAGATCACTGATTCTCACACCGGAGGTAGTGAACCTAAACCCCAACCCCGGATGCATCGTGCTTTGATGTTTATTTTGCAGATCCAGAATCTTGAGTCACTCTCGCCGGAAGTTCAACTCTCAGGTAGCCGCCTACTCCCTGCCGGCACA
>JAYMTA010003028.1:0-15131 GCA_036897625.1 Pelargonium cotyledonis | reverse complement strand
TATGCTTGAAAATCCAAGGGATAACCACTTTTTTAGTACCCAAACTTTTATTTCAAACTCAATTTGGTACTCAATCCTTTATTTTGCCGTATTTAATACTCACACTTCAATTTGGCACCCAATGAAGTACCCACCGTCTAATTCCGTCATGTCAACTGTTATATGCTGACGTGGCGCGTTTACGTGTACATTTTAGCTGACGTGAACGTTTGAGGCTCGTGTACCCGCTGACGTGGCGGAGATTGTAATTTATTATTATTTTTTAATAAAACTTAAATTTGATATAAGTTTTCTCTCTCTTCTTCACTCTCCTCACTCTCTCCACTCTCGACTCTACTCTCCACTAGCTTCTTTCCTTAATCGATCAGAGAACCAGGTATGTTTTTATTCTTTTGTTTGTTCTTCTTTTTTTCGTCTTCTTTCCATCCTAAATGTTGCACTTCCAGATTTTATCTCCCCTTTTTTTTTCTTTATCGTGAATTGGGGAAATTTTAGGGTTTCCCAAATTTTGAGATATGTAATACAATTGAAATTGCAGGTTTAGTTGGGTTGTTGTAGGAGTCATGTCTGATGTGTGGTATAGAGTCATTGAGTATAAGTGCAACAAAAATTATGAAGGTCTAAAAAAAAATTTTGTCTGCCATGAACCTGTTGTACAGTTGATTTCATGGACTCGAAAGAACCTAGGGCGTAGGTTCTATCGATGCCCTAATTACTTGGTGAGAATTGTTAATTTATTTGTTAATTGATGATAGGACAATAAAATTATATATTGTTTGTGTTGTTCATAACAGCTTGGTTGAATTTGTTTGTGGATTTTAGGATAAGAACAGAAATTGTGGTTATTTTGTATGGCATGATGATGATTTTGTGTAATTTGATCATTACAAGAATGTAATAAAGAAGATATATGAAGACAGAGTTGCATTATTAGAAGAAGTGAGAGAGCTAAAGCTTAAGCTTCGAAGAAGTAATATCTCAAAGGCTAGCTCATCAGTGACCATGAAGGAATGTTCAGAGGCAAGCTCCTTAATCTCCATGAAGCAATGTACTAGTGTTAGGAAGAATAGTGGTTGATGTAGTTTTTGTAATTGTGTATTTGTAGTGTTTTGTGTAATAATCTGCACATTTGTAATCAAACTATGTGGAAAGAATGATGTTGTCTTCAAACAACTTATGTAATTATTTGTGGTGAAATGAATTCTAAGTTTGGCCATGTAGTGTATGAATTTGAAGTTTGAAAGTGAAATCATAATTTGCTGATTTTTGTACCTGTGCATAACATTTTACTTTGTTGAAATACTTTAGCCCCATCCACACAAACATAGGGAACAAAACATTCAAAAGACTGACACATAACCTGAAAATGTATAACATAAATAATACCTCAGTGTGCCATACAAACAAGATTCACCAACATCATATGCTTATTGTTTCAAAACATTCACCAATAAGTCTCCCTAACAGTTCAAAAACATAATTCCAAGTACAAATATGTCCCACAAAATATCATCACCAATACATATATTTCCCTAACAGTTAGAATACAAAAATTTCCCACAACCACATCAAAACAGTTCAAAAACTTGCACCATATCCAGCTTTGACATCAATTGGAAGATTACAAATCTTGTTCTCCAACCTTCCTTTTCCCTCTACTCATAGTGTTCCTCTGTCCCCTAGTATTCCAAGTAGGTGCTGCTAACACTCTTTGTAATATATGTCCAGGTTGCACATTGGTGAAAACAAATAATATATACATAGCCCCAATCACCCTACACTTAACCAACATATCTTCTACACTTACATATAGAATAGTGAGTCCACTGGATGCATTTTGGAATAGCTCCATTCCAACAGTCCTTGGCAAAGTGAAAGGGCTTGCTGAAGTATTAGATTTAGTGCTCCTCCTCACTGGGTTCAATTTTTTTGGAGGTTGTGGTGTAGGATCTTCCACCATTGGTTGAGTTGGAGGTTATGACACTGGAATGTCATCCATTAAGTCTTGAACTTCATGAAATCATGAAAAACAAATTCACTTGCTCAAACAATTTGAAATCTGAACCACACTAACTTAAATACAATCATCATCAGATTATATCTGTTCATTTGCACCCTCTCCAGGTTTAACAGTGGACCATCTCCCTTTTTGAGCAGTTGCACCATCTCCAGCCTAAGCACTTGCACCATCTCCATTGTGATCACTTGCACCATCTCCAGATTGAGATTAACTCAAACCAATTAAGACCAAATATCAAGTAAAATGGAACAACTTATCTCAAGATGTTGAACATATGCACCACTTCCAAATTCAGCACCTCTTGTACCATCTTCCTCTACCTCTGTTTGAACTTCTACTTTATGTACATCAACACTAACTTGTGGACCACCTTCTTCTTCAACCTTTACCTCAACCACATGCTCCACTGGATGAGCTGCAGGACTAGGTTGCCCCAAACTATAAGTCCCTATACTTGCCTCAACCTCATCACCTAAATTACCAGACTGTCCCAGATTTTCTGGCCCATCTTCATCTTCCTCCCCTCATAAATTACCAAACTGTCCCTTACCTCTATTAATTACTGCCCCTCCTAAATGCCCACCTACTTCTTCTACCAGTGACCCATGTTCAACATAAATACTAACTGAACCATGCTTATACAGGAAAATTTTCAACCTCCCCAAGGCAATATCATCCCCCAACAAAAGCAGACCATATAATTTAGCATGTGATAACCCTCGAATGTAATGCAATTTGATTACATTAACATACCCAAACTCCCTAATTTAACCAAACAAGAAATCATAAGTAACATTTTCAATCACCAATTTTTCAATTTTAACACTCTCATCTAAGTACTCAGGTTCATTAAATGGTTTCATCCTAAAATGACCACCATAACATAACTTAATTTTACCTAATGTTTTTGTCTTCAATAGTACTACATCATCTATGCTCCCTCTTTGTTTGGAGGTCCCTTTCTGCTTCTGCTTCCCCTTCACCATTTTCTTTCCTTTAATGCTACAACAAAAATCAATAGAAATATATTACTTCATCCTTCCCAATGACTACACATTATAATATACCAGACAACATACCAAATCCTAAATAAAATATTACATAAACCCTAACTTTCGTTAAGCCCCAAATCAGAATCTCAGAGTTTAACACTAAACAAGCCTTAACCCTAACTTTATTAGCATAAAGAAATACAAAATCACTAACTTGGACTTCTTTTTGCCTTCTCAAGTATGAAAAACAGGATTGAGATGACTAGACTTTGATGGGGGCGAGAATCTTCCACTTTTCTGTCTCCTTCAACAACGATTAAACGATCACGAGCCCTACTCTCCCTCTTTGCTTCTGCGTTCTTTCTCTCTATTTGTCTCTGTTTGAAATTTTATTCACTCAACCATGAACCACAAGACCTAGAGCGTGAGAGAGTGAGAGAGAAGACAATCTGACTTCCTTTTTTTACACGTCACTGTACACGTGGCAGTAACCATGTGCCTATTTATGCCACGTCCGTAATGATTTCTCAAGCGCGACATCGTTTTGACCTCGTCAGCGCAACTTAACGTCGAAATTGACGGGAGGTAACGGAAGACCTCTAATTAGGTATTAAATAATCAAGTGGCTACTGCATTGGGTGCGAAATTGAAGTGTGAGTATTAAATTGGGCAAAATAAAGGGTTGCTACCAAATTGAGGTTGAAATAAAAGTTTGGGTACTAAAAAAGTGGGTATCCCAAAATCCAACCCACATTAAGTTTCTACTTGCCATGATTTTTTGTAGTTAGCTCGATCGTCGGTGACTATGTAAGGTGCTCATTTTTGCTATTAGGTTTTTCTACTAGCTGGATACTTGGAAAAATGGGAGAAGGATAGTAAGTCGATCTTATGATAATCCAGGCATGTACTAACTCTTTTCATTGCTAAATTATGTTACTTGAACGGTGAATTGCTTCTTTAGCTATCTAGTCTCATCTACTATGTTCGGTTTATAATGGTTAGTGATTTGTTTTGTATAGGAAGCTGGCCGTGCATTTTCTGTTGGCAGTGATTTAAAAATGTTCCATGATGACAGATTATCAAGAAAACACGCTTTCATAGGAAACTATTTCGAGTCTCAATCTTATTTTTCATGCTGCATTGCCAAAGGATTATTAGCGTTTTCTAATGAATTTCTCTTTCGCAGAGGAGTCATGCCTTGAGGTGGTCTATAGGATATACTGACTTTACTATCACATCCATACCTATAAGAAAACACAGGCACTCTTCGAAACTATGGTGTTGTACAGTGAATATAAGTTGAATAGAAAGTGGCGAATCTAAAAATTTTGAATGTATTTTTATCTCTTAATTTTTCAACAAGTCGCTCTAGTCAATGTAATTTCATTGGGTGGATATGGATTAGAATTATTGCTAATTTTTGAAGCGGATTAGAATTATTTTCATCTTAGGATCAATTCTCACTCAACACATACTTGGTGGTGGTGGTGTAAGAGACCACTTTGGTGCGGTAAAGTGCCAAAAACTCTAGGCTAGGGTTAAGAGAAATAGCCTTTTTCCTGAACATTATTGGTTACTTGTATATATACACCTTTAGGCCGATGCTTATAAAAAAAATTGCTTATTTTTGAAGCAAATGGATTGTTTTAGAAGACGCATGTCTACTTTGGTGTGTTCTCATGATGCATGATGGGAAGATAGAGAGATGAAAAATTCTCTTGCAGCTTCCTCCGTAAGAAAGCCTCGCCCTATGCCAGTTCTTATTACTTCATTCTTCCTTTGTATTTGGCCAATATAGAACCTATTTTTCATAGCCTCTTTGTAGTCATTAGAGCGCTTGAAAGATTTCACTGCCGAATCGTATTGGTCTCTACTAAGGTGATAGTCTGCAGTTAAGGACATCCTCCCAAACATCCTAGAATCAACTTTGGTCAACTCGGTGGAAAGCTTCAAATGAAAAGCAAAGAAACTCTTAGGAGAAAAAATAATAAAAATAACTTACAAGAAAATAACACAAAAAGATGAAGTACTTTATGGTTCTCTGCTTGTTCATCCCTATACTTCGAATCTAGAATCTCAAGATTCTTCTCAACATAGGAACACACAATTTCACTTTCTTCCAAATTAGCTAAAAGAGCATGAATGGATTTATCCAAGGCTACATTCTCTCTTAGACGAGCTAATAAAGAGTGGTTGAATTTCTCCAACATTTCACACTTCTTCGAGCTGAGAGAATTTGGTTGCACTCTTCTAGCTTGACATTCTTCTCTATCTCACCCTCGAACTCATACAACAATTTTGAGTAAATGTCCCGCGTACTACCCTGAGCGATCCCCCAAAAGATGATCATGGTTTTATTTCAAATCGAAATGAGTTGAAGAAGACAAATAGATATATGGTTAATAAGAGTACCTCAGGAAAATGGAATGGACAAAAACAATGAGACAAAATAAAAGAATACCTCATTCAAGATGTTGTCTACATAGGCTAGGCATTTTATCATTTTGTTTAGAGTTGGAAGAAGATCATAATCTTCTTCAATATCCCCAGTCTTCACAACAAACTGATCCTTGACTTCATGAGCAGGAGATACGAATGTTGTAAGAACGGCCTCAGCTGCAGGGTTGTCTAATACCAAAGTAGGCGACATTGGTGTCATTTCTTCCTCAGCATAAGGGTCCCCAAAATCCTCCACTTCTTTATGAACCCCCAATGGAGTCTTGAAGACCTTCCCTCAACCAACAAACTCGCCAACTTATTTGACGTAGTTGCCATCTTCGCAGGAGGTTCTTGCTCGCTAGCAGCAACAACCTATCTCTTTTTGTCATAGCTGGTGTCAGTTGGGACATAGTAGATGGGACTCTCGCTTAGTATCTTCCTCATAGAAAGTGTTTTAACTTTAATTTCTTATCTCGAGGTGATCAATTCTATGCAGCACAACGTAGAAAGAGATTTGTGGTACTTACATCTAATTCGACACGATTATGTGAAGAGCAGTTTTGGATGGATCATTCATGTATCACTTAGCAATTCCGTGTTCACAAAAGATTGTCATGTATGCCATTGTATTGAACCTGAGCGACCAAAAGCATGAAAGATGTCCCTGGTTGGAGTGCGGAGGATCGAGAAGTTTCATTTGTTAAGTTACTAGATATGAGAAAAGCCACACTAAAAATAGCTTATTACATCACACTTGAGTCTTTAGATGTTGACCCATACTATCTTCTTCTTGATACTCGCAAGTAGAAACAGTTTTTTGCACTCAAGATGAAGAGGTCTTGTGACAGCCTTGAAGAAGATGGTGACACTAGGGATTCCCAAAGGCCAAAAGATGCTACCATAACCGCTATGGAGCTTAAACATCAGATGTCCATAAGTTCTTCACATGCCTTTGATATGAAGACGTATCAATGATTATCTTAAAAAGGTACACTTGTCCTTTTAATACATGCAAGTTTTCATATAATATGTTGTGATGTAATAATGATCTCTTTGTCTTTATATCTAGACTACTAAAATGGTTGCCAATGCGTTCTTACTCGTGCCATTGAGGAAAAGTGGCATCGATAGGGCAAAAGCTCAATATCCCGGCATTAATTGAGGGTCCTATGATACATATGTCCACGAAATTGAAAACCTCCTAGAGATGCATAAAGCCAAACTCGAAGCAAACGAATCAAGGCCCAAGAGATAATCAAAGCTTTGCAAGAGAAACTCAAAGCAAGCGAAGCTCTTACTCGAGAGCTAGAAGTCGCGGAAGTACAACAAACCACTGTCAAATACCTGCCTTTGGATGATGAAGCTATACAACATGTGATACACAAGTATCGAGCCTCTAATGAGTTCCAAGCGAGCATAAGCACCGAGCTGGCTGACACTAACTAGAAGGATAACAATAACATACTCCGTGCGGTAGTAGGAGATGATGTGGAAGAGAAGTTGTTGAATGATTGGTTGTGCACTAACACTCTTGAATTCCCCTTTCGTGATGCTTATCACTTCATCCCATTCAATAGATATGAGTACTTTGAATCTAGACAATTGGGTCGTGTTGAAGGATGAAAGCCTTGGGTTGCACTTGAGATTGACCCCCCATGTGGCCTTAAAATATCAAGTGTATCAAGAGTGCACATACGTCCATCTATCTAAAGCACAAATTCAAGAGCTCGAGGAGGGTGTTGTGGCGAATCTGATCGAAGTGAAATCCGAGGTTGAGAGGGTTGGCCAACAAGCATTTTCGAAGATTTTATTGACTTTAGACAATTATGGTGATATTCAAAATGAGATATACTTAGCTTCTAACACTATCAAATTAGAGGGATTTCTTGATGACTTCCCTCCTAAGGATGTGAATCCGAGTAGTCCCCAATTCACAATGCTTAGGACTTGAACTTTCTTCTAAATATTTTGGCTTTCTCTTAGTGTAGGATGTACTAGATTTGTTAGTTGGTGTAGCTCATGTAATAAATACTTCCCCAGTAATACAACTAAGATTAGTTCTCATCATCACATGTTTTTCTTGTATCTTAGTTTTGTGGGATCTTGTGCGAAACTCAAATAGTAGATCATAATGGTTGTGTCCAACAAATGACATGCATCATTCGAATCATTGTTCATATGTCTGAAATGAAATCTATGTGGGGCACTTGTTGTCCCTATATTTGACTATCTCATATCTTATGGTATACACAAACGTTGCCTTGTATGTTGTTTGGAGAATGCTCGTTGTATGAGTGTTTACACTCTCATATCATTATAAATGTACAATTAGAAATAATCCTTCATAGGAATTCACGTTGTGTACTAAATCCGTAAATGAATATTGATGCGTATGAAATGTAACTTTCAATCTTATGGAGCGAAAGAGTTGCATGGTGTGAAATCGTTGCATTGTGTACAAATATTATGTAAGTGTCTTATAAGGAGCACTCATGAAATAATTTTATTCATTGTAAAATTGTGTCGTGTTACAAATAATATTTGCGGAGGTTGTCCACATACCAAGGATTGTCTAACTCGACACAATTTTTGTCTTCAAGGAGATATATGACAGGTTTCAGAATCTTGGTGACCTTAAAGGTACCACCCCAATTAGGTGTCAACTTTCCTCCCTCAGGATTCCTGTTGGTAGCCTCATATTTCTGAGCACCCATTTTCCAATTTTTGAAGTGTCAAAGCTATACTTATCGATCGTGAAATTGTTCGATGGTTTGTTTTCTGTGCACAATGGTGAGTCCATATCTCATATGATATTCTTCTACAAAGTCCAAGTCAGGAAGACGGGATCGTATGTTGCCTTCATGATCAAAGCCTTCTGTGACCAAAGTAGGGAATGTGATTTTCACTAGCAAGACAACTTCAGAGCCATAAACAAGCTGGAATGATATGTGTCATGTGGATCACTTGATAGACGTGCGCAACAACTAAAGAATATGGTGAGAATTTTGGCACCGTTGATCGAATTGGCCTTCAACAGTTCTTCTCAAGACATTGATAATCATCTTGTTAGCGGTCTCGGCCTATCTGTTTCCTTTTGGATGTGAGACAGAAGATTTATAATGCATAACATTGAAGTCTTTACACATCTTAGTAAACTCTTGGTGGAGTTGTGTCCTATGGTCAGACACAATAGCGTGCGTCAAGATAAACTAGGTGAAGATATCTTCCAATAGGAATTTTTTGACGACTTTTCATGTGCTGTTCTTCAAAGATCGTGCTTCAATCCAATTGGTAAAATTGTCGATGAGCCACTACAACGTATAAACATTTATTTGACTTCTCAAATTTCTATATGATGTCTACGCCCCACATGCAAAATGGCCACGTGACGAGAATTGGAGATTGCTCGGTGGAGGGTGCACGAAGGATATCGACATGCAATTGGAAAGCCTTGCATCTTCATACATACCAATCCACATCTTTTCTGAGCGATGACCAATAGTAGTCAAGGTGAAGTATGATCTCGTTGAAACTGCGGGACTCTGCATGGTGTGTGCATTTTCCATCATGCACTTCTTTCAAGACTTTTGCTGACTCTTCTAGATATAAGCATCTAAGAAAATTCTTGTAGAAAGACTTTCAATAGAGATTTCCTTCTTGACTCACGATGTATCGTGTATATCTCTTGACGATGGGCTTCACAAAAGACGGGTCGTTTCGTAGCTATTTGCGCACCAAGTAGACCAGGATGTCATCAATCCAACAATGAGGTTCTTCTCTTAAAACGCACACTTGAAGTGGCTCTTTGTAAGCGAGATGTTCTAAGAGTTGTACGTGAGACCCTTTTGTAAGGTGATCATATTCATGTGAAGCAAGCTTGGATAGAAAATCTGCCTCTTAATTCTCAGACTGGGGTATCTATTACAAACGACAATATTCAAATTTTTGGAACAGAATTTACAAAATTTCCTAGTATTTTTGCAAGATGGGGTCTCACAATACCCCTTACCTAATTCACAACGGTAGATGTGAAAAGCTTTAATGTTCAACGCCACGACATTCTATAATCCGGAGATGATAGCCTCATATTCGTCTTGGTTGTTCGAGACTGAAAAAAATATTCTCGTCGCCCAAGATTTCTTATCACCTTTGGATGAAGTTAGGATGACTCCAACACCTCCTTCATGCGCATTCGATGATCTATCGACGTGCAAGGTCCATAGATCTTTTGGAGGTAGTGCGATAGTCTCATGCGCCTTAGTGTGCGTTTACGCTTCTTTTTATTGGTTTCTTCAGGAGTAGACTATTCACGTATTGTTTGTCCTATGAAATGAGAATCATTGTAGATAGACTCAACAAAATTGCATTCATCCAAAAGTCGGCTAAAGCTTTGTTTTTCATAGAGGTTCATAGTTTTAAGCTTATTTCGTAGGAAAACAGTCTAACCACCCATTGTGCGAGATGTTATCCAAAATCTCCATCAATCACTTTCCTAAGTGGCACATCGGTTAGCATGACTATATTGTGAGATTCAAAATAAGGACGAAGTTTGATCGCAACATTGTAAAATGCAAATGTCAACTTCTCAATTCTCAAGTTATTGAATTCTGAAATACCCAAGTTGTGTGAAATGAAATACATGGGATGTTGGACTTTGTCTTGCGTTTTTTCACTAAAATAGTGGAAACGACTATGTATAATGCTGAAAAATAAAGATGTAAATTTCCCCAAGCTTGGGTATATTGAGCTTGGGAAGTAGCGCAATGTGTTATTTGAGCTCTTTGAAGGCTCGACTACATTCGTCTGTCCACTCAAAATTTTCCTTCACGTTTTGAAGTAATTTGAAAAATGGAATACCACGTTTAAGGTAGCTATTTGGCCAGATAAAAGTTGCACGTCTTTTGGACACTTTGGCTCACCCATCATCTGGATGGCCTCGACCTTTTTAAGATTGACCTGAATTCCCCTCTCACTAACGGTTACTCCCAAAAAATTTCCAGCCTCTACTCTAAATGAGCATTTTATAGGTTTCAATTTTGTGTGCATAATGTGGCAAATGTTTCACGCAAATCGGATGTGTGATCCATTATGGTGAGTTTTGACATATACTTCAAGATTATGCCCTATTTTAGAGGTAAATACCTTGTTGACCATGCGTTGATATGTAAAACTAGCATTTTTCAAGTCAAAAAGCATTAAAATATAATAGTAAACTAAATCCACTACAATAAGAGTCATTTTTTCCCGGTCACCAGGGTATACATAAATATGGTGATAACTAGAGAATGCATCTAAGAGGGAAATGATTCTATGACCCACAGTGGAGTGTACAAGTTTACTAACATTTGATAGAGGACAATCATATTTTGGACAAATCATATTCAAGTCATTGAAGTCCACCCACATCCTCATCTTCCCTCCAGGTTTTGGGACCATCGCAATATTTGCCAACTAAGTTGGGTAACGCAGCTCACAAATGAGGCCATCCTCGAGCAACTTCTTAACTTTCACTTTGATGACATCTTCCTTTTCACGTGAGTAGTTGTGGTGGTGCTACTTTACAATAACATATCTGGGGATAATGTCAAGACGGCATTGGGAAATCTCAAGATCAATTCCAGACATGTCAAAGGGTCCTCGGGATAAAACGTCAGTGTTTTTTTGTGCCAACTGGAATAAATCTTTCTTGATAAGAGAGATTGGCCCCAATATTCACCACCTTGGTGTGCTTAGCCTTACCTAGGATGACTTCTTCATTCTTGCCTTCTACTTTAGGGTGCACCTCATTAACTCGAGTATCAAAGTCTTCCATGGTGAGGCTAACATTACAAGTATCCATCGACTTGATCCCCTCCTCCATGAGTTCTTCTATGACTTCCTCATCTTCCTCAGTATCATTCTCATCGGCGTCCCCCTCTTCTCCAATGATAAATTCCAACTCAAGATTGGATAGGGCACTAGTAGAATGTGAAACCAGTTTTTCGAGTGTATCTTTAGAAGGAGTGGACTACATGAAGCGAGTTTAAAGCTCACAATCGGGTGGAGCAACTGCATGACGAGATCAATTCTTAGCCTTTTCCAACAAAGTGGATCCTTTTAGAATGATAACAATTTTTTTTTCTTGGTTCGAGGAGGCGTGATCTCCTTTTCAGCTTTGATGACTTCTGGGTTATCATAAACCATGCCTATATGATCCTTGGGATGACTAATGTTAGGATTGCTCAAGACATCAATAATGACATTGGATTCTTTAGCAACTGATTTCTCTTTTTGTGCCTTCATAAAGTGATCCCAAACTTTCTTGGGCTGACTAGCACTGTGGCCATACCATCTTTGGTGGGAAATTTGAAGCGTCGGTGAACGCCACTTGGAACCATCTCAAAATTTTCAATCTAGAGGCGACCAAACATGGCTTTGTATATGGAAGGTATGTCGATGACGACGAAATCGCACACCTTAGTCTGCACTATGGGCTCATTATCTATAGTGACATGAAGAGTAATTACACCTTTTGCATTCGTGGGTGCATCATTGAAGTCTAAAAAACTCCATGGAAAAGTGTAAGAGACCTTACATTGAGCCTCATTTTCTGATAAATGTCTTAGTACAAGATGTTGATTTGGCTATCATTGTCAATGAATATTCATTCCACCCTTTTAGTAAATATTCGAGCTACAACTATGATGGGTTCCTTCTATAGCATTTTAGGTGTCTTTTCCTCATCGAGGAAGTGCACCACTTTCCTTTAATCAAGCACCCCTAGAATTCACTGGCATGGGCACCACCTTTTTTTGTTCAGCTCAATAATCTTTGCTTTGACTTGGAAGATGAAATACTACCTCTCTCTGTAATGGTATAAATGGTGCATTCATCTTGCATTTGGATGTGACTAATCATGGAATTGTTTCTTTCTAGGGGATCCTGCTCATCACGTCCACGTTTTTTTGCTCTATGCCCATGGTCAACACGAAATTGAGTCAGACGTCCCTAGGTGAATAGTTTCTCTATCTTCCTTTTTCAGGTGATAGCCATTTTTAGTTCTTATGTCCCTTATGTATTTCACACCACGGCATGTTATATTTTCCCATGAGCTTGTTACCCGTGTAATCAAAGACCTTGGTCTTTTTCACAACCTTCAATATTTCCTTGTATGTCACCATCATATATATAATAGTGTATTTTGTGGTGGAAGCATTATATGAGGAGTCGAAGGTGCCTATGATAGGCTTGTTGTTACCGTGGGGACCTTTTTCTTATATTTTCTCCTTGTCATTCCAACCATGTTTCTTTAACTTGGTAACGATCAGTTTGTTTGCCTCAACAAACATCTCTTCAATGCTTTTTGCCTCATTCACGCGATAATGCAAGGCAAAATCATAGTCAACGAGGCCACCACGGAAGCATGCCATAACTACATTGTCATCAAATGTCTCACACTCGTTCATATCCTTTTTGAACTGTGAAACATATGCCTTTAGAGACTCTTTATGAGCTTGCTTGATATTGCAGAGTGAGGACTGGTCCTCCTTTGATGTATCCGTTGATGCAACTTGGGTGAGGAGAGACTCTCGTAACTAGCTCCAAATTGTGATTGACCCATCAACCAAACCTCTATACCAAGTTTGTGCTCTTTCTCGAAGGACTTAAGCAAGCATTCTACACATGGAAGTATCTTTACTTGTTGCGATTTGCATGTCAGCGTCAAAGTTGGTCATGAACTCGACAATACTCGTTGTTCCGTCATAAGTGAGTGAAAGAATCCAGATATGTGGATTGGCCGGCGTGTCACGAATATAGGTGCATAATGGCTGTAAACTGCTCTTGGAGATTTTTAAGGTACTCATTATACTCAAAAGGTAGTGTGGCAGTGGAATGAGTCTTGTTCTTTTTAGTTCCTTTGGTCACGACAGCGGCATTAGGAACATTTTTGTGCTAAGGGTAATGATTCACGGTTCAAAGGTTTGAAGCTTCACGCCTTGGTTGAATACGTGGTGTGCGCACCACCAGGGGTGAATGTTGTGCACCTTTGAACGACCCGCCATGTCATCCTTCATTTCGTGAGACGTGGGTCTCTGAATCCTCGAAATCTTCATTAGTTCTCTAGAAAGCTTATTCTTTCTATTGCTGAAATGCGGGTTCCATGACTGTTGTTGGCTGCATGAGAAGAGTTTTCACTATGATTTAAGTTACTTACTTTTTGCGATGGTGTTTGAAAGATTGGTAGAGAATGATAAACTACTTCCATTTCACGTATTAAGCGTGCAAGCAGTTGGTTGGAGGTAGCAATTCGCTCAATCACCATATGGATCAGGTCTGTCGGTGTCTGCCTAACTTCAAGTTTTAGTGTGCGGGGTATCCTAGTAGTAGAAAGTGTAACCAGTGGTGCACTTCAGTTGAGGTTTAACTGGTCCCTCAAATCTGAGTACTCGTGATGAGGAGTGTGTTCCCATGTGTAAGGATTGAATCTATTTCTCAAGCGGTCATGTGCATACAAGGTTAACCATTGGTTGCGATTTTCAGACACCATCTTTTGGGTAGTAGCAAATATCACAACAACGATCGCGTTGAATACAATAAAATCTTTAACCAACACACATAACGTTTTTAAGATTTTCAAGGCTGGCGATTACAGATCTAGAAACGTAAGTTGCGAAGAAGTCTTAAAGATCTTGATGAACAATTAAACATCGCAAAGAACGCTTGAAGATCTTGATGAACATTCAAAGATCGCAAAGAACACTTTGAAGATCTTTAACAAACGTGTAAAATGCCTTAGCATTTTTAGATCTTGATATTTTTTATGAACGTGAATAATGTCTTGAAGACCTCTGATGAATGCGAAGAATGCCTTGAAGATCTGAAGAACACACACACTTATTCTTTTTTGCTTTCAACTCTATTCCCGTCAATGGAACCAATTGATGCGATGCTTTGATCTTGTCGGTGTAGAAATGCACTTTCGTCGTTGTCCACCAACTTTCTTGGATCTAAACATGTGATTTCACTTGAAGATTCCTACAAAAGAAGACCACATGTTAAGTAAAGACCCGTGCATTGTACGGAAATTCACCTCTGGTGTGAGAGTAAGTGAATCCAACTTAGCAGAATATAATTCACAAGTATGTGATAATGTGTGTGATAATGAATTGTACCTCAATCCCTAGGGGTGTTTATAGTTGTAGCTCATTGATTCTGATTGGTGGAAAGAATATAGAAGTCAAATACATTTAATCTGGACATGTGTGATCCAAATGTGCTGGCGCGCCACGAACGTTGGTGTGCCCCGAATAGAGCATGTCACGAATGTGGGCGTGCCACGAATGTTAGATTCTAAACTGAGTCATGCACTGGGTTCTAAGTCTGCAGGTCGGATTGTTGTTATGTATTAATTTGGGCTAAAGTGTGCAAATAAATAAGTTAGACCCACACTTAGGCTAAGCCTATATAGAATTATGTCACTTAAAGAAATCTAATAATTTATGTACAGAGATATCAATGTCACCCAAACCCGACGGGGACCCGAAGCCTCTGACCTAAGCAGTTCGAATTTTGGGATTGAAATTCGGGGGTCGGGTAGGGTTCGGGGATTTTTTTCGCCCCCGTTCGGGGATCAGGGTCGCATTGGGGGAAGCCATTCTCCACCCCGCCCCGTACCCGAATTACATATTAAATATTAATAT
>JAYMTA010003027.1:0-15133 GCA_036897625.1 Pelargonium cotyledonis | reverse complement strand
AAGTCAAGTGGACATGTGGGTCCCACCAATTTCTCAACCAATCACGCATCGCCACGTCATCAGGTGAGTTTGGAGCTCCATAAATAGAGGCCTCCACCAAAGGTAAATGACATTCACACACTTGAAAGCAATTGAACTCTTCGAAGTGCACAAGAATCCTCTCAAGCGTTCTTCGCTTTCTTTGATCGTTCATCGAAATCTTTGAACGATCTTTGAGCTATTTCCGAACGATCTTCAAAGATCTTCGAATCTTCAAGTTCATATTCAACCGTTTGTGTGGAGATCCTGATTCTCACGCCGGAGGCGGTTCCCCGGACACACATCCGGGGTTTGCGCTTAACGGTGCATTGATCTTTGTAGGAGACCGGACCTGGACCCAAGCTAAGAAGCTCCGACCAGCATCAAACCCCAATCCAAGGTGCAAATTCCCTTTGGGATGTGGAGAAAGCTAATACGACGCCGTATCAAGACTTCCGATCTGACCAAGTCAAAGCAACTAAATCACCTAACTCTTGGAAAAGAAGAACTATACGACACCGTTCGAGCCTTGATTCCAGACTCAAAAAAAATAGTCGAATCAGTTTCTATTTTGCATAAAAATGATCGGAATGTCCCCCTCTAGCTGTTTCATGTCCTTAGTTTTCAACACACTCCCACACAAGCTCTTGATAAATATACTAAGCTCCGTTATTGCTTCCCACACAGCTTTAGGAAGTAATTCTCGAAATGCAATAGGAAGCAATCGTTGCATGAACACGTGACAGTCATCACTCTTCATTCCAAACAATCTATGATTTTTTCGGTCCACACAACTACCCAAATTCGACCCATACCCATTTGGGAACTTTAGTTTCTTCACCCAGTTACACAAGATTTTCTTCTGTTGTTGATCTAATGTGTGACAAGCTTTCGGATATTTTCTAGACACGGTATCTTTGGCCAACTCAGGTCGATTACAGAGTAATTGTATATCATCCCGAGCTTTACTATTATCTTTCGTCTTTCCATCAATGTTCATCACAGTGTTAAAGACATTCTCAAACACATGTTTTTCTATATCCATGACATCAAGATTATGACGAATTAGGTTTGTTTTTCAATATGGGAGATCCCAAAAAATACTCTTTTTCTTCCAACCACAGTTCTCTTTGCTAACATTTGCCTTCCATCCCTCTGCCCCAACTTCAGTCACCTTTTTCAACCCCAAACTCTCAATTTCAGCAACAAGTCCAATCTTATGCATTGGTGGGCTCAATTTTTCAACCCGACCGGCAATAACTTTTTCCTATCCTTTCTATACGGATGTGTCATGGGTAGAAACTTTCAATGGTTATCAAACCAACACGTTTTCCGACCATTGCAAAGAGAGAAAGCTTGTGTATCGCCCATGCAGTAAGGACATGCAAATTTTGTAGTTATGCTCCATCCGGACAACATGGAGTACGTTTGGAAATCACTAATGGTCCACAACAAGCTAGCTCGCAAAGTGAAATTCTTCTTCGAAGACACATCATACGCGGGGACACCTTGGTCCCACAATTGATTCAACTCGTCTATAAGCGGTTGCAAAAACAAGTCTATCTTGTCTTTTGGATTACTCGGTCCAGGCACCAACACAGTCAAGAACATGTACCTGTCCTTCATACACATCAAAGGCGGCAAATTGTACGGGGTCAATATAACAGACTAACACGAAAATTGCTGCCTTGACTGATCGAAAGGACTGAAACTACCAATATACAACCCCAACCTTACATTTCGAGGCTCAGAAGCAAATTCTGAATTTACACGGTCAAAAGTTCGCCAAGTTTCACTGTTACATGGATGACACATGTAGTCCTCATCATACATGCAGTCATGGTGCCATGTCATTTCTGCAGCAGTTTTCTTTGAAGCATACAATCTCTTCAATCGCGGAGTAATTGGAAAACAATACATTCTCTTTACAGGTATTTTCTTGGCCTTGTTCGAAGACTTATATGATAATTTGAACCTAGGAGTCCTACAGAACTTGCATTGATCTAATTCAGCATCATCTTTCTGGTATAACATGCACCCTTCCCGACAACAATCAATCTTTTCAACAGACAAACCCAACTTCTTAGTCTCGCGGAGACTACTCACAAGCTTATTCTCTCCCGGTAAAGCTTCGTTAAAGAGTTGCAACAATGAGTCAAAACACGATTTTGACATGTGATTCTCAGACTTAACGCTCAACAATCTACTAAGCATGGAAAACACAGAGTGCTTCTCACAACCCGGCCACAACTCTTCATCCAACTCAAGAAGCATATCGAAGAACCGTTGGGATTCGAGATTAGGCTCTTCTTCTTCCATCAACTGCGCTTCAATCGCAGGACCGCCGACATTGTCAATCAATTGCCGCACAGGATTTACTGGGTACTCCCGAGCAACAACAGAAATCACATTCACAGTTTCCATCTGTTCGCCAGTTTCAAAGGATTCTCAATTACTTTACTGTAAATACTTCTCATAACTCATTATCTAACAAAATTGTGAATCAGACAAAAAATACCCCACTTTTTGGTCAAAACAAGAAATCAAATCCCTGAAAATCAACATAACACAACACAACATTGTTGTAATGTGATTAATTAGCTCAAAACAAGTTAACAAAAATAACAACACAACAACCAAGAAATCGAAACCCAAATAAAAACCCTAATTTCTCCACTCCAACATCTACCAGCTAGAAATCAAATCCTAAAAGCACAACACAACACATTCCAACAGCTAGAAATCAGTACAAGCATGTCTTCTAGGTGCAAATGACATTAAAAAAGTGGGGAAAAAAAACATACCTTAACCGCCGGAGATGGAGGAACCGCCGAGAGAGAAGAGAGGAGAGAGGAAGTGCTGCAGATGAAGAATGGTAGCAGGAGGCGCTCGCGGCCTCATATTTTTCAACGTCACAACCGAACAGCGACGGATATTCCGTAGCAGAATGATGCCGTGCAACTTAGCACGGTCAGCGACGGATTAACTGCGACGGTGTCGTCGTTTTAGGAGCGGAAGCAAATCTTTTTCAAGATTGAGAAATCAATGGTGTGGCTGTTCCTGTTTTATTTTAAAGATTGGTTGAGACTTGAGATTCAAGCAACCATTATACCCAAAAAACCACAATTACCAATTGAATAGCAATCATATGTTTCAGAAACTAATAACCCTAATTTATAACCATTCATGTCAAAGAGTTAACAAAATTAATATATCATGACATTTGGTATATCATCAGATTAAATTCAAAACAGGAAAAACAAACACATAGAACATGGATGCCAGAATGGTTCATTTCATTTCATTTCCAGGCTCAGCCAGTACAGAAGACAAACAAAAAAGAGCTGGACAACAAAAACAAACATAAAGTGCTGACATTCTAGTTCAACTTAGTCCATAACCTATCTCGAGTCTTCGTCACAAACAACACTATCAGAGCCAGAGCTAATCGCCATAAGCTGCGATCCTGTCAACGACCCTAGCAACAACATCTTTGGACTCCCTCAGCAGTTTAATGCTCCTGTTCAGCCTATCCCTCTTTCCAGCCAGAGATGGAGGTTCCTCCAGCATTCTCTCAAGCCCACCGCCATGAGGACCCATCACTTCATTCACAATCTCCTTCTCCAGCTCTGTGTTCACCACCCTCTGAATGCTCAACCTAATGTGCAGAGCAACAGAATCAACCAGCCTCTTCAGCACTATCTTCCAATATGCTTTCATTCTCATTTTCAGGTCAAAAGCTTGCTCTATAGAATCTGGATACTGCCTGAGTTGTGTAATCTCCATCTTTCCAAAACCTTCTACCTCCACATGTGTTGGCTTGGATGGATCATTCAAGACCTGCTTCACAGAAGCTTCCTGCTGTGCCATCAGTTTGTTCCACTCAGTTACATAATCAGGGTCACAAGTATAATCAGTCAACTTCTCCATCTCTACAATCTCCATGACCCTATCCACTGATTGATCCTTCATCTTCCCTATCAGAGAGTTAGCTGCTCTCCGGATGGGCGGAACCAGCTGCGGGTAGTTGTCCGTGTGCTTCAATACAATGTCATTGACCACACCTTGAATGTACTCCCAGACTTGTTCAACAAATGCAACGGGCACACAACTTATGGCCTGAACTTTGGCCTTGAGCAGAATCATGAATGCGGACCTAGGCATGAAATTTGGCAGTCCTATCCCTTTGCACTCCTGCAAGATGCTGACCTCCTGCATTAGAAACTCAACTTTAGGATCATCCTCAACACCACATTGCTGAAGATCATCAGAGTAACTGTGGAGTTTCTCAACTAAACGAGCAGCACAATGCATGTTTTCGTCATTTGGGTACTCGTCGTACTCACCTCAGATGAGTAGTTTACTTAGAGACTCTTTTGCCAATCCCATTAGATGCAAGAAGGTTGCCATGGCCTCTGACACAGTAGATATGTTTCGGGGCATCTTTTTCAGCTCCGACAAGTTTGCAGACAGCTTCTCATTTATCTTCCTCACGATCTCAGGCAAGCATCTGCCTATGATGGTTTCTTGACTCTCAACCAACTTTTGGGCTAAAACAGGAATGCCCACCATTGAAGCACTGATCTTGGAGAGATGCGGATCTTCTTCAAACAGAATAGCTTCCTTCATCCTTGCATCTTCATAAGACTCGTCACAAATACGGTTCCTGACACAGACATAGCCAAGTCTTATGTTGACATCATCAGCTGTAACCTTCTCATGCAAACCCTCAGCAGCCTTATCTGCCTTGGTGACCACAGCTAGGGTCCTCTCGCCGGTTTTGTCAACCATTTGAGACATCCTAATGGACTCACAAGTGGTAAAATCAACCGTTGCAGACAACACATTGAGTATAATGCTCTCCTCCGGGGCTATATATTCCATAATAATATCTCTGATTTGCTCATAGATGTTTTCAGGCTGCCCGCGAACAGGCACTCTGGTTATCCCAGGAAGATCAACCATGGTGAGATCAGGGACACCATTTTTCCTCACAATAAGTGTCAGTGAAGTTTTTAGAAATACCCTTACCTTTCCCAGCAATCTCTTCTGTGGCAATGTTGATGGCATCAGATATGTGATCTTCATCTGTGGAAATGGTCTTGTTCTTGTACTCCAGAGAGAGCTGTGGCTTGGAAGATTGCTGATGCTGCAGCCTCATGATGAGAGGCACTCTGGTGCAGATACCTTGGCCTCTAGGAAGGCTGATCCCTGCAAGAGATTCAAGAACACTGGACTTCCCAGAAGATTGGTCTCCCACAACAACAATGGTGGGTAATTGTACACCTTCAGACATGACCTTGAGGTTTCGCAGCCTGTCGACCACATCCAGCAATGGACGGATTCGATCATTGTAGGATGTAACAATTGGTGCCTGGGCAGATATGGGTTGTGCATCGAGTACCAATGCCAGAGAGGCATCTCGGTCTTCGTAAACTGGTGAGCTATGGACATGAAGCTTCTGCTTATTGGTTCCGTTTTTGGACTTTGAAGAACTAACATTGTGAATGCCTATACCAGCCATTTCTTGAAGAAACATAGAGAGTAAGAGAGGAGGATAAAACTTGAGATATGGTTGATTGTAGTTGATAACCAAAATAGTACCTCATACTATATTTATTGTGATCTCATTTAGTGAAAAGAAGGCTAGTGGGAACTGGGAAGATCAGTGGAAGTGACCTGAGGTTGTAGGCTCATCAGTTCATCAAGATCTTGCTGAGATTTTGTGGGGTCATTGCTCTCTTGGGAACCAAACTGCCAGAATGCGCTTTCCCTACAAACTCAACTTGATTCACACAAACACAAACAGGTCATGATGTTCTTGTCAGTAGAATTGGTTTTAGCAATGAAGATGAGAGGTCTCATAAATGGCCTTTTGATATTCTTCCTCAACATTGGGTCATATCACGATTCAAAGGCTTGATGAGATCATAAAAAGTAACAGAATCAGAAGTGATGGAAAAACAAGTGAAAGAAACAGGATTCAGCAAACCAAAATAATACTAATACAGACCTTTTAACTCAACTTGCATAAGCACATTCAGAGCCAGAGATGGAAATGTAAATTGAGAGATGCAAATATGACCACACAATACAATTCACCAAACTCCAAAAGACCCATGACAGAAAATGATTCAATAAATTAACATTTTTAAGGTATGAGAAAATGGCAAATCTATTCTGAAAATTGACCTATTTTATCTGCTTTGTTTTGGTTTTGTGCCTTTTGCTCAGCCCACAATACAATCCTCAACAAAGTTGCTTCTTTTGGGCATCTGGGTCATATATTTATTTTTGTCTCAAATGTAACTTGATCAGAAATTTAAAAATAAGACAAAATCAAACCCTTCCATACAATTTTGCAAAATGGACAAGAACTGGGTTGCAGGGAAAATCCTTGGATCATGATGAGTACAAAAACATAAACAGAAAAGGAAATGACATAAAAAATTAAAAGTTACAAAGATAGGTAAGCCAAACAAACAAAAGATAGTAATATCTCAGCAAAAACACAACATCCTTGGACTCCCTCAGAAGATTAATGCTCTTGTTCAGCTTCTGCCTCTTCCCAGACACAGAAGGAGGTTCCTCCAACATCATGTTTAGCCCATTACCATGAGGACCCATAATCTCATTCACAATCTCCTTCTCCAACTCTGTGTTTACCAGCCTCTGAATGCTCAGCCTGATGTGCAGTGCCGTAGAATCAACCAACCTCCTTAGCACAGTCTTCCAATATGCTGTGATTCTCATCTTAAAGTCAAAAGCTTGCTCTATAGCATGTGGGTACTTCCTCAGATGCACAATCTCTATCTTACCAAGACCTTTTACATTAACATGTGTTAGATTGGATTCATGATTCAAGACCTCCTTAATAAAAGTTTCCTGCTGAGCCATCAGCTTATTCCACTCAATCTTGTAGTCAGGATCACAAGTATAATCTGTCAGCTTCTCCATTTCCACTATCTCCATCACCCAGTTCAAGGATTGATCCTTCATCTTCTCCATTAGACTGCTAGCAGCTCTCCGAATGGACGAAATGACCTGTGGATAGTTGTCTGTGTGCTTTATTAGAACTGCATCGACCGCACCTTTTATGTACTCCCACACTTGCTCAACAAATGCAACAGGCATACCAGATATTGCTTGCACTTTGGCCTTGAGCAGAATCATGAATGCAGACCGCGGCATAAAATTTGGCAATCCTATCCCCCTGCACTCGTCCAGGATGTTGATCTCCTGCATTAGAAAGTTTTGATTAGGATCATCCTTGGCAGCACACTTGTGAAGTTCACAAGAGTACATGTTGAGTTTTTCAGCCAAACTAGCAGCACAATGCATGTTAGTGTCATTTGGGTAATCATCGTATTCTCCTCTCAGAAGAAGTTTGCTCAGGGACTCTTTTACAAACCCCATTATCTGCAGGAAGGTTGTAAGAGCCTCTGGTAATGTAGCCAAGTTCTGAGGCATCTTTTTAAGCTCTGCCACATTTGCATTCAGCTTCTCATTTATCTTCCGAACAATATCAGGCCAGGATTTGGCTATGATATTTGCTTGAATCTCAACCAATCTTTGGGCCAAAACAGGAACACCCCCCATTGATTTCTCAGTCTTGGAGAGGTACGGATCATCTTGAAAAAGATTGGTTTCCTTAACCCTTGCATCCTCATAAGACTCATCACCAATCCGATTCCTCACGCAGGCATAGCCGAGTCCTATGTTGACATCATCAGAAGTAACCTTCTCGTACAACCCTTCAGCAGCCTTATCTGACTTGGTGACCACAGCCAGGGTTCTCTCGCCAGTTCTATCAACCATTTGAGACATCCTAATGGATTCACAAGAGGTAAAATGAACAGTTGCAGACAACACATTGAGTATAATGCTCTCCTCCGGGGTAATGTGTTCCATAATAATATCCCTGAACTGCTCAAATATATTTTCAGGCTGGCCAAGAACAGGCACTCTGGTTATCCCAGGAAGATCAACCATGGTCAGGTCAGGGACACCATTTTTCCTCACAATTAGAGTCAGTGGGGTGTTAGATATTCCCTTACCCTTTCCAGCAATCTCCTCGGTGGCAGTGTTGATGGCATCAGAAATGTGAGCCTCGTCAATCGACACAGTCTTCTCATTATTGTACTCCAAAGAAAGCTCTGGCTTCGACGAATGATGATGTTGCAGTCTCATGATGAGAGGTACCCTAGTACAGATACCTTGCCCTCTAGGAAGGCTGATCCCTGCAAGAGATTCAAGAACACTGGATTTACCAGAAGACTGGTCTCCCACAACAACGATGGTTGGCAACTGAATGCCTTCAGCCATGATCTTGAGGGTCCTCAGCCTGTCGACCACATCCAGCAATGGTCTAATTTGATCATTGTAAGAAGCAATAATTGGTGCCTGGGCAGATACGGGATGTGCATTAGGTACCTTTAAAGTAGAGATATCTGTATCTTCATTCTCTGGTGAGCTGTGATCGTTGTCATGAACCCGCTTCCTCTTTGTTATTCTGGTACCTTGGTTCTTGCCTCTTCTAGCCATTTCTTGAAGGAAAAGAGAGTTGATATTGAATGATAGATGGTTTTGATTGTTGACCATTATATTTCATACTCCATATATAGTGGCCTCATCATTGAAGTGGTTGAGGTTACACCTGAGGAGCTCTTCAGCTCATCAAGATTGATTGTAGAGAATTTGAGGGGTCAATGTTGTCTTAAAGATGCATCAATCTTGGAACCAGAAGCTTTGACTACCCTTATTCTGAAATTTAAAAGGCTAATTAAGATAATAAATTCAGTGCCATTACACATAAACACACAAGTTAAGAGCATGCTAAATTGAGATTTTAATGCAGTAATTGGCTTGGCTACCTGTTCACCTTCCTAAGCACTAATATGAATGAAATATATCCAATTAGTTCAACCATAGGTCCATGGGACATCTGTAAGTGTTGTGATTTTCAGACAGGCTATCCAAAATCTTCTGTTCTTTTCATTTTAAAAGGTTTGATGAGCACAGAAGAGACTATAAAAAGTAGGGAAATAAACTGGCTTCAGCAAACCAAAATAATAAGAAATAGAGACATTTAGAGTCTTGCACAAACACATTCAGGGATGGAAGTAAAACTAATCACCATAATATCACCAGATAAACAAAATAGAAATGCAATTGCCAGAGAGACACAAAGATCACCACACAATACAGGACCTTTCACCAAATTCCTAGAAGATTTCTATAAATTTTCTGTGCAACCAAACAAGGAAAATAAATAAAGGGTAATTGGTAGATGAGGAAGGGGTTAGAAGCAAACCTGTGAAGGAGAAATGGGATCAGACGTGGTCCAGGTGGAGGATGACCCTGGTCATATTGGGTCTCTTCTCATGTGAGTTTCTATCTTGGAGCGAAAACTATACTTGAATTATTTGTCAAAGCAAGAGAAAATGGTGAAGATATATGTTATCACAACTGACATATCTGCTAGTTTCTTCTCTGGTATGATATGGATGATATTCTTTAGCAACAGCAGTACTGCTCAAAATTGCTTTGTTCGGCAATCTGGATCTTTTTTTATCTGTTGATTCACATGTCATCTTATCAGAATTTAAAAACAAATATTGATGATACCACCCCATTAATCAGTTTTGCAAAGCAGTAAAAAGTGATGTGATTTTCAATTTGGGTAGTAGTAAAAATTCTGGTTTCATTTCAATTTTAAGACTTGACGAGTGCCAAAAAGAAACAGTAACAACAACAATACTAATAACTTGAAGTGAACAGTCTCAAGCTACATAGATTCTGCAAACAAGAATAACAGGAATTAAAGGGCATGCCACTAATGTAAGCAAACCAAGAAAATCATAATCCCAAACATGTTATTAAGCTCAATTTATTTCAGAATCCAACTTCAATTTTGAGCATAAGTAAAGTATATTCATGCTAAAATCTAATCTCCATATGAAGAACTGAAGTCAAGGACCTTAGCTACGACATTTTTTGATTCCCTGAGCAGACTAATGCTCCTGTTCAGCTTCTCCCTCTTTCCAGCCACAGATGGAGGTTCCTCCATCATTCTCTCCAGCCCACCACCATGAGGACCCATAAGTTCATTAACAATCTCCTTCTCCAATTCTGTGTTTACCAGCCTCTGAATGCTCAACCTGATGTGTAGTGCAATGGAATCAACCAACCTCTTCAGCACTATCTTCCAGTACGCTGTCATTCTTGTTTTTAAGTCAAAAGCTTGCTCTATAGAATGCAGGTATTGCCTGAGATGCACAGTCTGTATTTCGCCAAAACCTTCTACCTTGGCATGTGTTGGCTTGGACGAGTGATTCAAGACCTTCACAAAAGCTTCCTGCTGTGCCATCAGTTTATTCCATTCAGTCATGTAGTCAGGATCACAAGTATAATCGGTCAATTTCTCCATCTCCACAATCTCCATGACCCGATTGAAAGACTGCTCCTTCATCTTCACAATCAGATTGTTTGCTGCTCTCCGTATGGATGGAATGAGCTGTGGGTAGTTGTCAGTATGTTTCGTTAGGACAGCATTCACTACGCCTTGTATGTACTCCCAAACTTGTTCAACGAACGCATTAGGCATACCAGAAATGGCCTGAACTTTGGCCTTCAGATAAATCATAAACGCAGACCGCGGCATGAAATTCGGTAATCCTATCCCTTTGCACTCCAAGATCTTGATCTCCAGCATTAGGAAGTTTTGTGTAGGATTATCCTTGGCAGCACTCTGCTGAAGTTCACTAGAGTATGCATCGAAACGAGCTGCACAGTGCATGTTTGTGTTGTCCTGGTATTCATCACATTCACCTCTGAGGAGAAGTTTACTTAAAGACTCTTTTGTCAATCCAATTATCTGCAAGAAGGTTGCCATGGCCTCTGATACTGTAGAAATGTTTTGCGGCATCTTTTTCAGCTCCACAGCGTTTGCACTCAGCTTCTCGTTAATCTTTCGAATGATCTCAGGCAAGCATCTGGTCAACTAGTCTTTGAGCCAAAACAGGAATACCCACCATAGATTTGTTGATCTTAGAGAGATATGTATCATCTTGAAAAAGAACAGCTTCCTTCTTCCTCGCATCCTCATAAGACTCGTCGCCAATCCGATTCCTCACACAGACATAGCCAAGTCCTATGTTGACATCATCAGAAGTCACCTTCTCATACAGCCCTTCAGCAGCCTTGTCTGCCTTGGTGACCACGGCCAGCGTCCTCTCGCCTGTTCTGTCTACCACTTGAGACATCGATCCTAATGGATTCACAAGTGCTAAAATCCACAGTCGCAGACAACACATTGAGTATAATGCTCTCCTCCGGGGTTATATACTCCATAATTGTATCCCGGATCTGCTCATATGTGTTCTCAGGCTGACCATGAACAGGCACTCTAGTTATCCCATGCAGGAAGATCAACCATGGTGAGGTCAGGGACACCATTCTTCTTCACAACTAGAGTCAACGGGGTGTTAGAAATCCCCTTACCCTTACCGGCTATCTCTTCGGTGGCAATGTTGATGGCATCAGAGATATGGTCTTCATCAGTAGAGATGGTCTTCCCTTTGAACTCCAAAGAGAGGTCTGGCTTGGGAGTTTGGTGATGTTGCAACCTCATGATGAGAGGCACTCTGGTGCAAATTCCCTGGCCTCTGGGGAGGCTAATGCCGGCCAGCGACTCAAGAACACTTGACTTGCCAGAAGATTGATCACCCACAACAACAATGGTGGGGAGCTGGATTCCTTCAGACATGATCTTCAAGTTCCTAAGCCTGTCCATCACATCAAGCAAGGGCCGGATCCGCTCATTGTATGATTGCACAATGGGCGGACCGGATGGCACGAGTTTTGCATCATCTTGCAGACTCTCAGAATCCGATAAGTTATGGGCATGATCTTTCGTTCCAGCTTTGAGCTTTGAAGAAGTAGTTTGGTGCCTGCCTCCACCCATTTCTTGGACTTTTTTTGGAAAGATGGTTGTGAAAGAGAAGATGGGTTTGATGGATTTGCATTGCATTCTGTGTATTTATACTGGTTTCAATGGAAGATGGATGGATGGGGATTGGAGTTGAGGAATGAGGAGGCTCTGTTTCTTGGATTGGAGTTACACTGTCAGAAACTTGGAATTAAATTTTCATAGAGATAGATATTAATACAAACACCTGGTGTGCAAATTGAAATTCCATTACCTTTTAAGCTTCTTCTTGTTCTTGTTGTTGTTGTTTCTGATTCTGATTCTAACCGTTAGCCCAGCGCCTCCGATGAACTGTCCCTGATTCTGATTCTGATTCTCCTCCGATTCCACAATTTCAGATTTGCTCTTGCTAACCATTATGCTACTGCTTCCAGTTTCTTTTAATTTAAATTGCCTACCAGTGAGTTCTTGTTTTTCTCTATACCATTTTTACTCCGAATTCTAGTATTTGAATACAAAAATATTATTATATTTATATACATTTAAAGATATCTTAAATGTAACTTATTATAGTTAAAATTTTAGTTAAAAACGAAAATAAACCAAACCAAACCACGAACATAACCCAAACTAGCAAATATAAACAAAAAAATAACTGCACCACAGACCAAGCAAGTCAAACCATAGAAGGTAAAATCATGTGCCCAAAGAAGAATAGCACTACCGAATAAACCAAATCAGGGGCACTCGGAAAACCCTATCCCGATTTTTCGGGAGCCCGACCACTCCCTAAACGAACTGACACCATGCTGAATCAGAACACCCGCTACTAGTCGACCTTGTAACTTGATCTTATCATAAAGGCTACCGTCTCCACCTACCACTTCTACTTTTTGAGAATTTGGACTGAACTTTGTCATAGCCGCAATCTCTGATGTTGATGTCGATGCCCTAAAACTTCCGCTGTCAACGCCCTAACCACCACTTGCCAAATCCTAGCTGTCATAAACGAAAGCAATCACACCGTCTCTCTACATACCCTGATGATATTACTCTCATGCGAGAGACACGACCACTCCGATACGAAAGTCTTAACCGCAGCCAAAGGAGCCGCAGTCGCCACCTTGATTTATTTACAATTTATGATTAACCAATCTTATTTTTGGTCATTTATATTGAGTGAAAACGTTGATATATATAGTCGTCAATATTTTTATAATATCTAAATACAATATTTTATGATTTATTATGTAAGATTCTTTTCTATAGTAGTATAAAATGACAATGGTAACCTATAATATAACTCATATTTACACATGCATTTTTGTTTTATTTATATATTTCAAATGTAGTCTCAAACTCATAGCAAAATTAAAAGTCAACAATTTTTTTTGGTGAAATATGTCCAAACGATGTTAACATCGTGAACATAAATAACGAAGACTCGTTGTAAAGACGGAAAATTAAGGAGAAAGTAAGATTTTATTCATTTATCTTTTTGATACAATAGCTGAGTAAATACGTGTTTTACAAGTAAAACATCTTGTATCAGCGGGCATCCATTATTAAATATTCATAGCATTATTTCATATATTCGGAATACTTTTTTTCCATCTTAGAGAGTTTTCAATTACTTGTATCCGGAAAAAATATTATGCTGATATTTGAACTTGTATACGGTGTTTGTTTAAGAAAATTAATGGATGTTAATTAACTTTGTCTAAACAATCTCCAAGGCTGTCTCAAGCCAACCTAACACCAAATGCTTCTTCAAACCAGTACCAAAGTAGTAGCTCAAACAATGACTTGATCTTATCCTTGTCTTGTGTTCTATATACATTAATATTTAAGACAGTGTCCTGCAGCTAGTTTACTTACCAAAGATAATATAGGTATGGTTTGAGTTTGAGCCTTAAAAGTCTTATTTACACAAAAAGAAAAGAAAAATACCAAGACATGTCCTTGTAAAGTGGGACCTTATTTGGTAAACATTACACTAACCAGCATGTGCATTGGCACAACAATGGCTACAATAGTCGAAAGAAAACCACACCTCTCTAGACATGACCATGACCCCTCCCCATCCCATGTGATGTCACGAGCAAACTTTGATTTATCAGTTGAGCTTCACAACAGAAGTAACCCTTTCATTTTAACCCAAAACACCGTCCAACCTCATACCATCAGCATAGAACCTCAAAAGAAATACAAATCGCTTAAATCATTGGATGACCCAACAAGTCTTGTTTCTTGGTTTTTGATTAAACACACGGTTTTGCCAAGAGAATGACATGATCTCATTAGTATAATTGAGCCCTTTTAGGACAAGGTTTCTCTTGGTTTTTGAGGTGCAATTTCAGTGGCAGACATTCACCATGGATGGTAGGTGTGCTTCAAGAAAAGGAAAGCCCATGCATATGATTGCTTGCCATGTTCAAGACTCATCATATGCATATTGCATGCCATCATCATCATTTTCCCATATACTTTTATCTACACACACACAAAAGCAGCAAAGCAAAATCTTGAAAACAGAAACCCCAATTCAGATTAAGAATGAGAGCTTGATTAAGACAAACGTAGTGTACAAATTTTGATTCTGACCATAGCTAAGCTAAGCTAGCCATCCATCCATTCCATGCTGAATACCCCCATTTTGTGCTTCAACGGCATGAAAAGGATGGGACATATGCTACTAGAGAAATACGAGCTAGAACGAAGAAGAGAAAACAGGCTATTTAGTTGTTTTTCGTTTTGTCATCGGTAAGGTTGTTGCCTTGTGACGTACAAGTCACAGGGTCGAGTCAGGAAAACCGTCTCTCTCCAAAGACCGAATACATAAATGACCCTTTTTATATCAATGGGGGGATACTTTTTGGATCCTGGTGTTTGGGGAATAAGGTTGGGGCATTGAAGCTCTCTTCTTAGTGAAGCAATTGAGTCCTAGTGGTGTCCTTGGAGAAGAAGAAATGGTCACTGGTGGGATCTCAATGGAGTCAAGTTTGGGTGGTGGGTGCTGCCACTGAGGGAGAGGTCCAGCCAGGAGGAGGGTCTGGAGGAGAGGCCCAGCCTCCATCACTGCCTGCAACAGCTTCCCTTTCGCCGGCAACGGCCTCTTGCCAGCCAATTCCACCACCTCTTGTGGCAGCACCAATGGGGGAAGGGGGGGGGGGGGGGGGGGGGGGG
>JAYMTA010003026.1:0-15134 GCA_036897625.1 Pelargonium cotyledonis | reverse complement strand
TGGTTTTCGCCCCCCCACCCGCGCCCGTCTCACGGAAGCTATCCACGGATCCATGGATGTCCACCGTCCATCCGACCTTGTCCAAGAATCCGTTCAAGCCGTCCGTCCAGTTTCATCTATGGATCCGCTTGGGTCATCCGTCCAGCCACGTCCACGGACCCGACCAATGCATCTGACCGTCCAAGTAGGGTCCAAGCCATCCAGGCACGGACACATAACAAGCGACCATGACGCGTCCCCTCCATTGACTGTCACTCGGGTCGTCCCAGGCATACATTCACACCCCTCATTCCCCCAGCCACACGCGAACCAGGTCAAGGGCTTGGAACCATGTCTCAGTGCCACTAGCTTCCAAGGTCCTGATTGCCCGCTCCCGACTTGCGGGAAGGCGCGAGGGGTCGGCCTCGTTCAACTGGCGCGCAAAGCGTTGATCGGCCAATTAGTCAACCAAAGTCAACCAAGGGTCAAAGCCTCCCAAGTGGGGTCCACCACACTCTAAGCCAATCAAGCGACAACATGTGACACCCCAAAGGTTCTTAGTATAAATACCCCCTCTCACAAAGAGAAGGGGACCTCTCATTCTCTCATTTTTACTCTCTCTAAAAAGCTCTATAGCTTCCTTGTGATCTTCGTGGACTTACCCTCACGCCAGAGGCGGTGTCCCGGATCACAACCCCGGGTCGTCGTTCTTTGGTGTTTTGGTCCTCGCAGGTAAGAAGCACTTGGACGACCAAGCTATGTGGACGACCGGCCAACTTCAGACTTAGAACATTTTAGGCTACCCTTGCGTATATGGACAAGAAGACTCGACACATCAACATCCAAGTGTGCTTGCATTGACCCCGGTCAAAACATGCGCATCAATATATATACACATTCAAAGCTAATTGTGGCGATTCAAATTTTGGATCGTGTTTAATTGAATTCATATTTATAAACATAAATTCGAATGCAATACGAATGGAGGTCGGATCAGATGGAATCGAATTTTGAACTTTAGTATATATATATATATATGTTCACAACTAAATGTGACAATTCGAATTTCTTATCGAATTCAAATTTATACACACACACACATTCAAAACTAGTTGTGACAATTCAAATTTCGGATTGGGCTTGAATTTACTTTTCCGAATTTGGAATTATAAACATAAATTCGAATCCGATTCGAAAGAAGATTGAATTAGATGGATTCGAATTTTGAATTTTTGCACGCGCGTGCGCGCACACACACACACACAAAACTGAATGTGACAATTCGAAATTCAGTCGTATCGGAATCAAATTCAACTATTTAATTAACTTTTAGTTTTTGGCATATAAACAAATTACATTCATAGTAAATTATTTTGATTCAATTCGTCATCTTTGAATTTAATACATATATATGTATATGTATATGACACATTTAAAATTTTTTGCATAATGATATTCATATCGAGTTCGTGTTCACTAATTCATCACATTTTGGATTATGATCGTGTCAAATTTCTAGTGCTCGTGTTAAATTTCGAGTTTGTGTCAAATTCTGAGTGTTTGTGACAAATTTCGAGTGCTCGTGTCAAATTATCGCATAATAGATACTTTGTGAGGCATAAAAAATAAAAATGAGTAGTGAAAAAAATGAGTTTTCTATTTGGAAAACTAGAAAAAAAAAATTGTTTTCCATTTTCAAGCCATTTTGGAAAACTGTGTTCCAGTTTTTTGTTTTCTAAATGAAAAACTGTGCAACTAAACGAGTTTTCCAGTTTTCCACTTCTCAAAAAACAGTTTTATGAAAAATTGGAGTAATCAGTTCACAACTAAACAACCTCTTATCTTTCATGAAACATGGATTCCACCTCTTAATCCATAACTCAATCAACTCAACTCTCTTTATCATCTTCCGTGGGACGACAACACCTATATCTTTTTTGCAAAACACTCCAACTATTGCCCATCATAGTTAGAGTTCTACATTTTCCTAAATCATTATCGTCAGATTTTTACTTCTACAAGCTTTTTGACCAATTCAGTTTTTAATGGTTCATGATTGTATAAACCGTTAGCCGAACTGTTTCCCTCGAATTTTGATAAAGGGGAACCGACACCATCACTTTTCCTATCGGCTTGATTTGGTTTTGACCAGATCGGTCAGTTTGACGATATGGTTTGATTTGACGATCCAAGTTGTACTATTCCACACTTGAGTGTCTAGTCCAGATTCCTTTGCTTTACTATGAATACCTGCAAAATAAAGTCTCCTTAGCGGAAGACCGAAGATGTCTTTGATGCCTAAGTTAGTATCCAATAATCGATGTAGATTATATAAGAAATTGTGCCTACCTTTGGCGACGTTGTCTTTACAATCTTTAATAGGGAATGCCAACATGTCATATACCTATATTCCTTTCCAGCTAGCGCTCAAAATCAAGTTTTGGTCCTTTTCTGGGACTAGCTAGGCGCACTAGTCTTAGGTAGTTAGCTGAGACATGAACCGTTTTTGTTTAGGGTAATTACTGTTGGATATTTTATGGTAACCCTTTATTCAGTCAGGACCTGAAGTATTTTTTTATATTTTTTTCTTATCCTATGGTATGCAAACTTGTTTTTGTCAGATAAATTTGACGAAAATGACATTGTTTAGTCATGTACCCAACACATGACCATTTTTTTAAACTCCAAAATGCCCTTGACTTTAACCATTCTTCTTCAACCTAAGCTCGCTGGAAAATTCATGAATTCTTAGTAAAATTCATAAACTCAACGGAAACTTCATGAACTCGCAAGAAACTTCATGAACTCGCCGGAAAATTCATAAACTTTCCGGAAAATTTATAAACTCGGGTTTATGACTAAATTTAATCTCAAACAAAATAACCAACTCCAAATCAAATAGAAAATGAACCAAATCAAAATCAAATAGAAAATAAGCCAAATCAACAAAACAAATCAAAAGTGAACCACCACCACCACAACCACCAATCCGACATCTATAAACCCAAACCCAAAAACTAAATCATCTGTACACCCAAACCCAACAACTAAATCATCAACCAACGAACAAAAACAAATCTGGGTTTTTTTTATCCTTTACCTCTTCATGGTGTTGTGGGCTTGAATTAGAGGTCACCGACGGTGGCGTCTTGGTAATGGACGGCCAGTAGACCCATTTTTTCCAGCGAGTTGGGGTTTCGAAGGAGAAATTGAGAGAAATTTTCTGGCTAATTAGGGTTTGGAATTTGGAGATTTTGGAGAGGTTGAGAGTTGAGAGTTGAGAGTTGAGAGTGAAGAGAGAGTGAGAGCTTTGGGAATGTGATATGGAGAGATTGGAGGACGCGAAGAGAGATTGGGGTAGATGCAAGAGGTTCCATTAATGGAAGCTTAAGCTTCATCAATGGAGGAGTCTAATGTCCAGATCCAAGGAAGAAGAAGTCAGGGGTAAAATCGTCTTTTAAGTAGTAATGTAACAGTGGTAGAGACGGAAACAAGTTTGCATACCATAGGGTAATAAAAAGTATGAAAAAAATACTTCAGGGGTCTTTATTGAAATGAAGGCTTACCATAGGGTATCAAATAGTAATTACCCCTTATTGTTTACATCATGCTTCTTAGTGGAAGTTGGCATACTGGAGATGTTTGGACTTTTGATTAGAGTTTCCTATATCTTGTGTTTTCGATATCGCTATTGATTTTTTTTTAGTTGTGTGGCTCTTCAACTACGTTGTTCCTTTCAAGTATCTGTCACGTCATGCCATATTCTTGTATTTGCTTATGCCATTTTCGCTGGCGATTATCTGATCAATGATGTTATTGTCAAGGAAATCTATATTTGATCGAACATCCCAACCGTTGTACACTTGCGCAACTACCTTATTCCGTATCTATGAGGTAGCTTTCTCGCAATCGAGCAACCTGGTTTTTACTTTTCGAGTTGGAGGTGCTGCTACCTTTTTGTCGATGTTCTTGATTCGATCGTTCTTTGTCCGAGTAGGTGTCTATCTACCCTGAGATATTTCGATGTCCGAGTAGGTGTCTATCTACCCTGAGATGTTTCGCAAGGGTTTCACGCTTCTTCCTTCTCTCTTTTTCTTGGAAGTTCTTAAATTTTATCAGGTGGCTCCTGCACAACTGATGCCAAACCCTTGGAATGTGCTTACGTGCTTTCATCATTTTTGTTTGGAGAACAATATTGTGCTGACTTGCAAGTTGTTTAGACACTGGTACTGTTTGTCTCATAAAGATAGAGTGACTTGCAAGTTGTTTAGACACTTGTACTGTTTGTCTCATAAAGATAGAGTGAGATGAGTTTACTTCCCTTGTGGAGATTCTCATTTTAGAACTTGATGATTTTGTGAAGGGCTGGAAACATCAATTACTGTCCACTTGTTGTCCTAAGGATTGTGAGATGACTCGCCCCGCGGTGCCCTAACGGTCCGACAATTGTCAAATTTCAATAATGGGTTACACACAATGGCTTAAGATTCCACTACTAAAAGTTCAACTTTGTTAGTAGAGTTTCACTAACACCATTATATTTAGCCACTTTACTTTATAATTTTCCAATGTGGGACAACAACCACTTTAACACTTCTCTTCACGTGCGAGTCTCACATTTATCTTTTATCGGTGATCTCGACACGTGCACAATTAGGGGCTTTTTAAATCGGCACTTCCCTCACGTGTATGTATTTTTCTTCTATACGTGGGTTACTGTAGGCATGACCATCCGCAAGCGGGTTAGAGAACAGTTGGGGAGGCAACATAAACGAGCCACTTTCTGGCCAAAACCTGGATTAAAACTAGCTCTAATACCATGTTGAAGTGGGTATTGTCCCACATGGAAAATTTTAATATTGGGCTACACACAATGACTTGGATTTCCACTACTAAAAGTATTTAGTAGGATTTGGCTTCCACTATTACATTTAACTCATTCTCTTTGTATTTTTCCAATGTGGGACACTTGCCCACTTGAACACTTCCCCTCAGGTGCCATTCTCACATTTTTCTTATTATTGGTGAACTCGACATGTGCACAATCAAGGAACTTTTTCAATATAATGGTTTGGGCTTCAGCTACTAAAAGGCCAACCTTGTTAGTAGAGTTTGGTTTCCACTATTATATTAACTCATTCTTTTTATAGTTTTCCAATGTGGGACAATTACACACTTCAACACTTCCTCTCACGTGTGAGTCTCACATTTTTTTCTTTTACCGGTGGGCTCGACACGTGCACAATTGAGGGCTTTATAAATCAGCACTCCCCCCTCATGTATATGTATTTTTCTTCCACACGTGGGCTACTGCAGGCATGATCATTTGCAAACGGGTCAAAGACCACAAGGGGAGGCAACAACATAAATGGGTCACCTTCAGGCCAAGGCCGGGATCAAAACTAGCTATGATACCATGTTAAATTTCAGTAATGGGCTACACACAATGGCTATCATTATGTTTAGCTCATTGTTTTTATATTTTTTCAGGTAAAATATTTCTAGACCCCCTGGACTTGTTTTCATTTGAGAGTTGACATCTGTTTAGGATTTTCACTCTTTTTGAACCCTGGACTTACTATTTTTATAATTTAGTCCTATTGACATGCTATATTTGGTTTTAACTGACAGATCAGACGGACTATCCACATCATCACTACCACATCACTTGTCTTTGCCACGTCAGACATGAATCACAATTAAGCGTTTTAATTTTTTGGTTTCGCACATTTTCATCTCTGGAATTTTATCTCTTTTTCCATGGCGTTGTCTTCTTCCTTCAGATTCTCTGTTCCTTCAAAATTATATTCCTTATGTTTGGTTATTCACAAACTACGTGTTCCCCACACCCGAACCCAACTCTGATTTCCAATTTGTCTTCACTAACCTTGAGCCCGTCCTCGTCCCCCAAGGTGTCGCCTTTTCGAGATTGTGGTGCCGGCTGATGCATCTATTTGAGCTTTGACCCGCCGGAGACAACCTTCTATGACGACCAGAGTTACTCCATTGAAAAATATATGGAGTGTCCACCCAAGGAGAGACACCTTAGGAGTGAGTTCAATTTTTGGTTTTTTTTTCTTCTAGTTCGAATTAGGTTTCTGGGTTTGGGGTTTTATGGAGGTAGGTATAAAAAAGGATTATATGTTTCCAGCTCCCTTGTACTGTCTTTTTTTTTATGTTACCCTCTGCCCTCGAAATTTTGTCATTTCGACTCCCGGACTGCAATTTTTTTTGTTTTTCACCCAATTTACCTACTATTGCCAGTAACCGAATGCCACGTCACCGATTTTGCCATGTCACATTTTTAGCCACGTCACCACGCCATGTCACATTTTGCCACATCATCTTCATCTTCTTGTCGGCGCCGAAATCTTCAAAGCTATGAATTTTCCGACGCCGGAATCTTCATCTCCCTCTATATATAATCTCTTCAATATCACCATCACTCCGGTCATTTTCTTGATGATCTTCATCCATCTTGGTCGCATCCCACATAAATTTCTGGTCATTTAATTCTATATTGCGACAACTCCACGTACATCATGTCTAGGAAAAGCAAGGAAGTGACAAAAGGTAGCAAGTTCAGTAGATACATGAAGGTTTCAATCAAGTTCCTTACGAGAGCTAGAGACTTGCCGGATAGATCGGCTTCGGCCTGCCCAGGAGCTTCAGTTCCTGCAGTTCAAACACCACCATTAATGAAGATCCCGGCACTAAAAAATTCATAGCTTTGATGATTTTGACGCCAGAAAATTCATAGCTTTGAAGATTCCGGCGTGGACAAGAAGATGAAGATGATGATGACGTGGCGTGGTGACGTGACTAAAAAGTGACGTGGCCTTCAGTTACCGGCAATAGTAGGTAAATTGGGTGTAAAACAAAAAAATTTACAGTCCAGAAGTCGAAATGACTAAATTTCGAGAACAAGAGGTAACAAAGAAAAAAAAGACAGTCCAGAGAGCTAGAAACATTAACCCTATAAAAAATCATGGGTTGTTAGTTTCTATTCTTGATCGGTTCACTAGATTTTTAATCATGGGTTGTTTGTTTTTGCTGATTGAGTCATGGGAATCATGTTATTGTATCCATGGGTTGTTGTTTGTTTCTTTTATTTTCTACCGATTGAGTCATGCTTTGTTGAACTGATATCATGGGTTTGAGCCATGAGAAATCATGGGTTTCATGGAGGAAGGTATGGTTTTGATGTTCTTGAATGTGTGGCATTTTATCTCAACAACCCATGGATACAATGGTGATGCTTTTGATTTGAAGTGAATTGGGATTTGATTAATGTTAATGATCATGTCTCTGTGGAAGGTTTGATTGTTTTAAGAGCCTTCTAGTTGCGTTTAACTTAGGCTGAACAATTTCAAGAATGCTACGATATTAATGTGTATAACGCTTGCTGGAACGGTTGTTTGGGGCTTATAATCATATTATAGAAGAAATGTGTTATATTGGCGAAGCTGACGTGGAAAAGGTAAGTGACTTGAACGATCCGTGTGAGCTGTCAGTCAAAACTGGATATTGTGGTCAGTAGGACTAAATTATAAAAAATAGTAAGCCCAATGTTCAAAAGGAGTGAAAACCCTAAATAGGAGACGCTCTCAAATGAAAACAAGTTCAAGGAGTCTAAAAATATTTTACCCTATTTTTTTAATGTGAGACAATTACCTACTTTAACAACAATTCTTGCGCAAAACAACGAGAAGAAACAGCGCAAGCGCAAGACATCGTTATTGACTCATGGCACCACTCCTCAGCAGTCATCTTAGGTTTTCCCCCTATTCTCCTATCAAGGAAGCAGAATCCAGCTTTGATGTTTGTACCGATTGTTACCGCTTATTTTTCGATCGTCGAGGATCATGTGTCATTTGTCCCTCGAGTTTGTTCATGTTCCCATATAAACTTTTCCTAGATTCTTTGGGGTCTTTGAGGTGCATGTCCCTTTGGTCTTACAAATGTTTCTGTTGGTGAAAACGTATCTTTATCACTTTCAACACAGTTCGCTCCCGACTATTTTGTGACAGTTTGCCCTCATCACCAATTTTGCTGACAACTTATCGCTCTAGAAGATGCAGGAAGGGCTTTGGTTGATCATGTTAACGGTATGACCACTTGTTGTCTTTCAAGTTTCAACCGAACCAGAGGTGGCAGACGCCCATGCTCAACTTATTGAAGAGCTGCCCAATGGGTTGGAGTTTGTAACACGTTGTTGGCCGCGAGCTTTCCTTTGCCAGTCGTGGCCTTTCCCCTATTACCCCACTCAAATTTCCTAGGGCGGTGGAGTATCTGAAGACCCTTGATCACGAAAAGCGGTGTTTAGCTCAACGAGCCCTAGAGCATACAAAAGACGTTTCAACCACTGCTGTTAGGCCATGGTCGGCTCCAAGTGGTAGCTAGTTTAACAAGGTTTTCATCGAACTTAATAGCGAGGTGTTAAGCCAGCCTCCGTCTGCACCTTCTTGCTTTAATGATTTTATTTCGTCGGCGAGGAGTCTTGTTCGCCTTCTAGCGAGGGGAATGCGTTTTTCTGATTTATGTGTTTGATTGAGCATACTACAGTAAGTGGGCCATAATTCTTATTAAATGTAGAAACTGCAATTTAAATGTACTAGTTCAGTATAAAAAAATCATCAGGGACTATCTATATAATAGCGAAACGTACACGGCTAAAAACAAAAGCATAGTATAGTATAGCTAGAAATGTTAATTTTCGAGGTTGGCGGGTTCGGAAGATGAAGGCGTTGTCGTGACAGCGAGCTCGAGGTTGTTATTGCTGGAGTTCATCTCTTGAATTGGCGGAGGGTTGGTTATAGTAGGGGGAGTCTCAGTATGTTCAGGTAGATGGTTCTTCATCTCCCTGTGCTCCTGACACATTGCACACCAATGCAAGCAGCAATGCACCAGGCATGGATCACATGGCATGTCCTGCAACACCAAACAAACACCCATATATGCATGATGAAATCAACAAACCAATCATCAAGCTAGTACTACTTTATTTACCATATTTATTGGTCAACCTATTCATTTTATTGTTTGATCAATTCGTATACTTGGTCGACCACTTTATATGTACTGAATGTACCTATAAATGCATATCATAGTCAACAGTTCAAAACACGGCCACTAATTGTCGTTTGAGTTATAAAAGTGTGTTTAATGACAAATTCTAGTATATCACAATGAGGATGACAACGTTTATGACAAATGAATGTTATGTGTTTGTAGTTTTTGAAACAAGTGTGTCATGTTTTTTACTGGACTTTTTTTTATTGTTCTGTGTTAAGGTTAATGATGGTAGAAGGCAATGAAGCACAAATACGGGTACGAATACCCGGTACGGCGGTCCGGCAATTTTTCTAAAAACCTAGATACGGGTAAGGAGGGGTACTTATAATCATAAGAATTATTTATATTATAACATGTTTAAAAAAATGATGACAAATTTTACAAGGAGTCTGATTTTTATATACACATAATAGAAGACAGAAACTGATTGTTTAAGCTAGTTGTGAATTCGTTTTGTACATTAGAAACTTCATTTATAAGAATAAATGAAGCAGTGAAGTACATATTCAAGTTATTATTTATGCTTAATTATCAATAAATTTTAAATGACATAGAGAAGAGGAAGAGTTTTGTCATTAATGAACTATGCAGAGGAGAAGTCTCTTGATATCCCTTGGCTGAGAATATTTTGTCTTTAAATTATGTATGTTTATAATTAAAATAAATTTTGAAGTACCCAAAAAGTACCCATACTAATGTTGACAGTACCCAACTATGTTGACAGTACCAAAAACGTACCCGATCCGTGCCAAATTATATTTACCGTTCATATCGTTTGGGTAAGTACCCGGAACGTACTTAGGAGTACCCGCGAAGTACCAGCACCCGGTAAGTACCCGGTACCGGTAGGTACTCCTCTTAGGAGTACCCGGGCTTCTTAGGTAGAAGGTTATTTTGAGAATAATCCGATGGTATAGGATGGGTGAATTGGTACAAATAAATCTCTCTCTTCCTTCTCCCCCACATATGACCATGAGCTTCTTCTCCAAAGATAACCTCTCTTCATTTTGCTTATTAGCCGGCGCAAGAAGGAGGAGAGAGAATGAAATTAACCAAATACAATTCTTGGTCTCCATTGCATTTTAGTCCTACCATGTTTTCACATAAGGAAGCAAAAGGAGCTCTAATAGAGTTCCCAAACAACCACTAAGAATCATTTTCAAGAGTAATAAGGACTTGACTCATCAAAAGGTTCAAGACTACAAAATTTTATTGGTTGATGGTGTTGAATTTATTTTAATGATGTGAATTACTAGTGTTAGATAGTACAAGAAAGACTCATTTATATAGGAGGTTAAGACTATAAATAGAAAATAAGCTATACTAAAAAAGTAAACTAAACTTTTATAATTACAATATATTTTCTAATTTCACTAACATCTTTATTAATTTTACTAAATTTAGAATTGAATCTCCACACTTTCCTTCAAGATGGAGCATGAGACCAATGCGAAAGTTTAAATTTTCTAATGAAAGAACTTTGTTGACGTAGCATTGTGTGAACACATGACTTAGGGACTACATTGTGGTAATATTGTCAAATAAATAGTTCAGGGACTTAATGTGTCCTCATGACTCAGGGACTACAGGGCTCAAGGACTAAGCGCATCCTCATGACTCAGAGACTATGTTTGAAATAACGTAAATTTGAAATCTGGACAGCTTCCTCCAACGAGGCACATGGCGATACATGATGATGAGGACACTGGTTTCACCGACAAATGGCGCCTAATCGACTGTTTTCTGACCACAAGAATCAGGCTGAACAAAAGGAAGCTCTAAAAAATCGGTTGGCTATTATGGGAACATACCCTATGGCCTATGGTGCTGCTAAGATTCCTTTTTCTACGATTCGTCGATAGATTTGCTAGCGTCACAAGGGTGAATGTTATCTTTAATAACTAGAGCAAAATTAAAAGAAAGAAAGAGAAAAGATTATGGTTTTTTTATGAGATACTGCTTCACCTCACATGAAAGCATAACATTTGTAGTGAAAAGAAAAATAACGAATGATTATGACAACGAAAAAAAAATTAAAAATTTTACTAAAATCTTGAAGAAAATAAAACTATTGGTCGGGCAAGCAACCTAGCTAAGGTTGCCGCTAAAATGACGTAAGGTTTAAGAGACTCTCAGAACAATGAATCGATAGACTCTAACACCATGTTGAATTTATTTATTGATGTGATTTATTTGTGTTAACTATTACAAGATAAACTCTTTTACTCAAGAGATTAAGTCTACACATGTGAAATAAGCTAGACTAAGAAAATAAATTTAACTTTCTCTAAATATAATATATTTCCAAATTTTACTAACACCTTTCTTAGTTTTAACAAAGAAAAATGTCTCCAGGGGCCCTGAGGTAGCTAAATTGTTCAACTGTGGTTCTTAACGTTTACTTTGTTCCGCTCAGGTGTAAATTAACTCATAGTTGACAGATTTTGCAATGGGCTACCCTTATCGAATCGGATAAGAAGATTCAAACATATATGTATAATAATTTTAAGGATTAATTGTAGTTTACTACCCCATAGTTAACACCTTTTGCAATGGGGTACTCTTATCTTCTTCTTCCATTTTTTTTTTTTTTTTTTTTTTTTTTTAATTTTTTTGTACCATTATCTTTCATCAGCTCTTTCCATCCATCTAAACAAACGGAAAATGCCAAAATCGTGTCATGTGTACTACACATGTTATTTTTTTCAAAATGACATAAATGCCCTTAGGGTTTTCTCTTCTTGCCGGAAAAATTTTCGGCCACCACACGAAGTTTCTTGATTTCTCCAAAAATCAGTCAAAGCTCCAACTTTTTCATCTGAGTTTCTTGATTTCTCTTTCAATTTCACATTTAAAACTCAAAATTCATCAAAAAACTCCAATCTTTTCTTATGGATTTCTTCAATTTCTTCTTCAAATTCACATTTCAAGTTAAAAAATCAATTAAAGCATCAATCTTGCCATTTGATTTTTAATGATTTCTTCTTCAAATTCACATTTCAAACTCAAAAAAATCAATCAAAGCTCTAGATCTGGTTTCAACTGTGCCAATGGAGTAGAATAACAATTAGGGATATTTTGGACGTTTCAAATTTTAACGGATAGAAAATGGATGGAAACAGCTTATGAAAGATAAGGGTACTGCAAAGTTACAAAAAACAGATAAGGGTAGCCCATTGCAAAAGGTGTCAACTCTGGGGGTAGTAAACTACAATTAACCCTCAAAATTATTATACATATATGTTTGAATCTTCTTATCCGATCCGATTAACGATTCACAAAATACTCTCCCGATTCACGGTGAATCCCGATTTATCAACAATCATGGATATAATCAATGAACTGGTTGGCTCCTAGGAGATGACGCAATGGTCATGACACACATCTCCATGTGGGAGTTCATGGATTCAACTCTCATTGTGTTGGGTGGGGTGGGGTTTGGGGTTAAAAGAGAGAGCTACCCCCTATTGTGTAATTCAATTGATAAAAAAATCAATGAATTGGTTGGCACAAGTCCAAATTATGTTATCTCTCTAGGTGAGTTAGTGAATTCCTTCTGCATTGCTCTCAACCTAAACATGAGGAATGTATTTGATATGCCTTTGTTGGAGGTTCATTATTACCGTAGGGTTATGGATCACGAACCAAACAAGTGATAGCATGGGATGGTACGAATAAGATCTGCGAGACCTTATAACGAGAATTTTTTTCCTATAAATTGCTAATGTTCCTTTGACTACTAGTACCTCCCAAGGGAATTTTAGTAAGCCGAATAGGCCACCAGGTTTATCGTCTAGAATCCAAGAACCAAGAGTAACAAAGCTGATAAGGCCATTTTCGGGAATATAGGCAACGGGGATATGCATAGAACAAACAAGGATTTCAACAATATCGACAGCCTTAACATCAACAACAAGCAACACTACTGCCTCCAGCACTGCCTATGTCCTTAAAAGAGTCGTTTAAGTGATCTTGTACGATGAAGAATTAATCTAACATAAAAATTCTTGTGAACCGGTTGGGCCAAAAAGTACAAGTCAAAATGCTTTCACAAGAAGTTCCGAGAATTAGTTGAACCAAACAATACAAAATGAAAATGCTTTTATAATAAGCCTCAAGATTGAAGTGAGCAAGATAGCTCAATGACTATGAAGAAGATATAAAGGAGCTCTCCCTACTAACATAAAAACTCTAGGCAAGATAAATTAAAGATGCAAGTAATGGTTATCATTTCGAGGAGTGACCAACAATTGAATGAATTTACCACTATGCAGAAAAGGGTTAGAGAGAAAAGACCTAGGGAATAATCTAAATCAAAGATGAAGGGCCAATGCATTAAGGAGATACAGGGAAAGTGCATGGATACAATGAAAATTAAGAAGAAAAATGCCCTAAGAGGCATCAATAAACAAATGCTGAGAACAAACCTAAGTTGAACTAATGAGACCTCCTCATCATACGTATCCTAACTAAAAGGTAACGAAAGAAGAAGAATAATGATCGATATCCTAAATTTAGTAACTTTGTTGAGGTATTGAGGTAACTGAACAATAATGTTTCCCTCTTTGAAGCATTAAAAAGGATGTCTCAATACCACAAACACTTCAAAAAGATTTTCACGCAAAAGATATGTTTAGAGGAAGTTGTCAAAGTTAGCTTGAACCAAGAATGTGTTGAAATCATTACATGCAAAGCAAGAAGATCCGGGAAGAATTGGCATTCCCTATAGCATCGGAAGAAGAGTAATATGAAATAACATTGTGATCTAGGTGTTAGGGTATGCCACTTTCGGTCTACAAATATATGGGAATGGGATCTCTGAAGGTGATGCTGGCAAACCATTCTATTGTCCCCCATGTGTCATTTTGGGGACATATTAGTTGGGGTAATGAAATTCATTTTTCTTGCTTTAGTAGTGGATTATGAGGTTAGTGCGAAGGTGCCTTTAATATTGGGTGTCCATTCTTGTCTTCTTCTCATAGTTTGGTCGATATTGAAAAATTAGAGCTAGTTATGCGAGTTGGTGATGAAAGAATTGTATTCAACAGTTTCTCACAGTGGGAAGAGCAAGAGGAGCTGAGGCCCAAGGAAAAAATTGAATCTGTAAAGTGCAAGTCATGGTGAAATATAACAAAATATGAGGCAAAGAAGGATCAAATGCCATCATATGTGATGTTGGCATGTTACAAGCCGATGAGAGCAAATTTGAGCTAATAAGTCGTGAGAAAAGAACGATGTTACTATCTTGGTAAATTAAAGCTTGGTTTGCTAATACTTATGGGTAATTTAGCTTTCTTACATCTGTATAATCAATCAAACGAATGAATCACTTATGGGTAATTTTTCCTAATAATTTGATTGTCAGTGATTAATCTTCCATTTGGGGTGTAAAATCTTAAAACACACGAGTCACAATATGCAACAATAGTAAATGCCATATGAACAGGTAGAGGTACCTAAAATTAGGAAATGTAGACAAGAAATGGATTAAAAAAGCACCTTTAGATGATACTGCTTCTGCAAGGACTGTCGAAACAAACCAGTGTAAATGCCGCACATCCACCAACAGAAGAAGAGGCTCTCCCATATGAGAAAAGAGGTGTTAGGATCAATACCGTGCAAGAGCGTAATGGCTGTGGCGGTAGCAATACCGCCTTCAACGCACAAGGCATGACAAATACACGCATTCGTCCAAGGTATATCCTCTCTCAATGTTTCGACATTGCGCCCAAATAACACACATGGGCACAACAACCCCGTCTTGCCTACCAATTCAAATTCACATACAGAAACCACATATATCATTCACAAATCAAACAAACCCAAAACAAAATTAACATGATATATCATGAGCACCCATTAACTTACAACTTTCAGTATCTTCGGCGCAGCCGAAAATGCCAGTAGTCCAATCTTCATCAGCTGGGGGCTGGTAGCTATCTGGTAAGGGCTGTCCACACTCAACGCATCTATGTACAATTAACTGTGCAATCCAATCCAATCCAATCGAATCATACATATATAAACAATTCAGAGAATAATAATTAATTTGAGAAAATTACAACAACTATTATATATAT
>JAYMTA010003025.1:0-15134 GCA_036897625.1 Pelargonium cotyledonis | reverse complement strand
GCCGGTTAGTATTGACGGGCGGAGACGGACTTCAACACCATTGCCGAGGCTGATGAAGCAGTGTCGTTGATTCCGTTGGCGGCGTGGGATCCAGATCATTGTACGTCGTCAGCGATGTGGGTCCTTATGAATGGTCCGGGTCGTCTTTGGAGATCGGATAAGGATAGGTCGAGGCTGAGGCCCCATCTCAGATGCAGAGCTTTTCCTTTGGGAATGTATGGCTGATAGGGTTACTACAAGGTTTTTGCTGTTTTCGTTTCTTATTCAGTTTAGGTTTCAGTTAGGTTTGATTCTAGGTTGTTTTGTTTTCCTTGTTTGATTTCTGGTTTTGTTGTACCTTGTCACCGCTATTGTGTTTTATCCTCCTTGAAATGAAATGAACAGTTTTATTTCGGTCACAAAAAAAATGCATGTTTTTATTTTTTTATTTTTTTATTTTTTTTTTGTACACATTGGGCCATGCTTGGACCATAAATGAGATATCTAAACAAAAGTGGCCCGGCCCAGGCCACATTGCGTAATTTAGCTTCATAACTAACATCACAACTCAGAACTAACGATCCCTGGAATGGAGATCACATCGACATCAGCTACATACCTGAAGATCCAAGCAAGCCTAATGAACTCTGACCATCAGCGATGACCAAGAAACTTAACTTCACCACCACCAAGTCTCCTATGGAGCTCGACCTCGACTCCTTCCTCGACTCCGATTCCGAAGACGACGACCTCAACTCACTACCTCGCCGCACCGTTGACGAAATTCTCAACGACTCCGATTCCTCCACCTCTTCGTCCTCTCCCCCGTCTCCGTCTTCTACCGCTCCCAGACCACAGCTACAGGAGCACCTGCACCACCGCTCTCACTCCCAAAACGACGCCGCTTCTGAGAAGTCCACCGAAACCCTAAGACCCTCCGACTTGGACGACAGGTCGGTTCAGTCAAGAACGAGCTCGATTTCCCGGGCCAGGACAGCTGACTTCTCCGGAGATCCGTTCTGGAGGGTCTCTTCTTCGCGTCCCCTGCCGTCGCTGTTTGGCGGGGTGAAACCGAATGCCAAGCCTGGTGCCGCTCTCGCGGCTGCGGCTGCGGCTTCTAGATCAGTGCCGACACCTCACGCGGCCGCAATCAAGTCGAGAAGGTCCGGGATCGTGGGTCTGCATAAGATACTGGAAAGTGGAGAATCAGGTTCTGCTGTTGGGGATGATGCTGAGACTGTTGGTGATGGATTGGGCTCTTCCAACGGTGATTCGGTTTGGGTTGGGTCAGTAATTGGACAGTCGGAGGAGAGATTTGTAGATGATGAGAGAATGCATGATTATTTACAGCGATCTCCAGTAGATGTTGCTTCTGAGTTGTCAGCCAATGATGGGATTTTGGAGCGTGAATTTGATGATGCAGAAGTTTCTGCTACTAAAAGTGCAGAAATGGAAGAAAAGAATGATAGTGAAGTAAAAGACTCGGGGATTAGTCGTATTGGTGAAGAATTGGCTGACACCAGTGTTTTGGTATCAAATTTCAATTCTGAAACTCAAGTGGCCTCTTCTTTTCCTAGTTTTGAGGAGAATTCGAGTTCAAATGCCAGTAGTGCGATTTTAACTTCAAATGCTGCTGAAAATATAAATGTTCTGTCTCCTTCTGCAGAAGAGGATCCTCCTGTGGCCTTTGATGGCTATAATGGAAAGGGAATTTCCCCTAAAGATGGGTCCAATCAGAAAGTAAAGATGGAGGAAGGTTCAATATTACCAACTTTAGAGACAGAGGTTATGGAGGATCCCCCTGCCTCAATTGACAATGATGAAGTTATTGTTGATGATGCTAATAGTTCCCTAAGTGACATTACAGAGCTGGTGGAAGAAAGAATTGGCCAATTGGAGACTGAGATGATTAGTAAAAGAGCAGAAAAGAAATCAAGATCTTCCATGAAACCACTTGAGTTGGCTGAAGAGCTTGAGAAGAAACAGGCTTATACTGGTTTGCATTGGGAAGAAGGTGCTGCTGCACAACCAATGAGGCTTGAGGGTGTTAGGAGAGGGTCTACTACATTGGGATATTTTGATGTCGATGCCAACAATACTATTACAAGTACCATTTCATCTCAAGCATTCAGACGTGATCATGGCTCCCCTCAAATCTTAGCAGTTCATTCTAATTATATTGCAGTTGGAATGTCAAAGGGGATCATTGTTGTTGTGCCTTGCAAACACTCTGCTCATCATGCTGACAATATGGATTCAAAGGTTATTTTATGTTTGTTTTTAATAGTTTGTATCTTTGATGCTGCTTTTCAGAATGATATTATACCCAATATTTCTTCTTAATTCTCTTAAAATTCAAATATGATTTCAGAAGTATGTTATGGGTGGACTTAAGCGAGCACATTTGAGGAAGAAGTACCTTTAATGTTCATTAGAAAGGAATAACTTGTGCTACATAAAGATCTTAGATGGTCAAAGTGTATGTATGCATGACTATATTTTTTTCTTTCAACCTCCAAAGACAGACTATTCCAGGGAACCTTAAACTTCAAGCAGGTCCTGTTTATTTCTGCACGGAAACACTTCAGTGCATAATTGCATGGTGGTTAATATATTTTACGAGACAACTTGGAAGAATGCCTGATATAATATTCACATAAGAGTTTATTTGAAATTGTTGAAATATTTAGAATCTCATGATTTATAGGATTTCTTGATTATGAAATATTTGGATTGCTTGATTATTATCATATATTCAGCCTTGGGCTATTCCTATTTCGTATTTGAATATTAGTCAACTCTTGCTAATGGCTTCTTTTATACTATCAAATCACATCAATAGAACACATTTTTATATCCTTACAAATATCACATGTCAGATATGCACTTAGGTTATAGAAGAAAATATCAATTGGAGTAATTTTTATGCAATTGATATGCATTGAATTTCGAGGGGAGACTTCGGAACAATAAGTAGTTTGCCTTTGATCTTGCGATCAAAGGTTTGAGTAAGGAAAATAATCTCGCAAAGACTATGCTACATACATAAAGGACCCTCCTAGACCACTCCATAGTGGTGGGAGCCTTATGCATTGGTCCCCTTTCTTTTTTGGCATATCATGATTTTTGCCTCTTGAATGAGATGAACAGCAAATTTATTTGTCAGACAGAATTGAACATTTTTTTTCCTAAGAAAAATTTCAACTTTTTCTTCTGACATCAAGCAATACTATCTTTTGATAATTGATTTGTTAAATAAAATTATTTCACTACACATTAATACAATATTGAATACGCCTAATAAACTATGCATTGTGTATTTCAGATGCTGATGCTTGGTTTATATGGGGATCGGTCTCATGCCCCTGTAACATCCATGTGCTTCAATCAGCAAGGGGACCTACTATTAGCTGGTTATGGTGATGGTCATATTACAGTTTGGGATGTTCAAAGGTCATCAGCAGCAAAAGTTATTTCTGGAGAGCATACATCACCGGTGGTGCATACATTGTTTCTAGGCCAGGATTCACAGGTTACACGTCAATTTAAAGCAGTTACTGGTGATAGCAAGGGTCTGGTTCTGTTACATTCCTTCTCTGTGGTTCCCTTGCTTAATAGGTTTACCATCAAGACACAGGTAACTATATTGTGCATTAATAAGTGATTTCTGTCCATAGCATTGTGCTTTGTGTGCTTATTATGATATGATAGTTGATACTTGATATTCCCCAAATCAGTGACATTATGTTTATTGATTGAAAAGTGTCTTCTAGATGGACAAAGAACAGGCATTGTGCTGTCAGCTTCACCTCTTCTTTTTGATGAAGTCTCTGGTGGTGCTGCTCTGTCCACTCAGGGAAATGGTGCTGGTTCAACCAGCAGTATTGGTAGCATGATGGGAGGTGTAGTTGGGGGTGATGGAGGTTGGAAACTCTTCAATGAAGGCTCCTCGTTGGTTGAAGAAGGTGTGGTCATATTTGTCACCCATCAAACTGCTCTGGTGGTATGAAGCCTCAGATGATTGCGCAAATTCCATGTACCTTTTATCTCGTGAATTGTTATTTCCTCTTGTTGAAAAATATCTGGTTCACAATGTATTGAAATATCATTCCTTATACAGGTAAGGCTCACTCCTAATTTGGAAGTGTATGCTCAACTTTCTAAGCCTGATGGGGTTCGTGAAGGTTCCATGCCTTACACTGCGTGGAAATGCATCACACAATCACGTAGTTCTTCTACTGGTAGGGTTTGCCATTTTGTTGAAAATTATGTTTACTCTTCATATATATTTGCCTTTTGTGATTGGTATAAAATGATCTTGGGTGCTTTCTATTATTTTCAATATCTTGCAGAAAACACACCTGCTGAAGCAACAGAGAGAGTGTCATTGCTTGCAATTGCATGGGATCGGAAAGTTCAGGTTGCAAAATTGGTCAAGTCAGAGCTAAAAGTGTATGGTAAATGGTCACTTGACAGCGCAGCAATAGGTGTGGCCTGGTTGGATGATCAGGTACATATATTGTGTGTTCTACAATAAAGGATATAATGAATATTCATTTTCTTCTGTCCATACTGGGCTATTTACTTATTTTAGTCATTAATACTTTTGGTTCACTTTTTCTTTGCCTTTTATTTTGATGCGAATTTTCTGCTTACTGTCATGGTTTGTTTCTTCATATTAATATAAGGTTAATTGATGGTTCTTAAATTGTCCAGATGCTAGTGGTACTCACTTTGACTGGACAACTCTGTTTGTTTGCAAAAGATGGAACTGTTATTCACCAAACAAGTTTTGCCATTGATGGTTCTGTTGGAGATGATCTTATTGCATATCATACTAACTTCATTAATGTCTATGGAAACCCTGAGAAAGCTTATCATAGTAGTGTGGCTTTGAGAGGGGCGTCTATATACATACTTGGTCCCACACATCTTGTTATTTCACGCCTTCTTCCATGGAAAGAACGGATTCAGGTTCTGCGGAAAGCAGGTGACTGGATGGGTGCATTGAACATGGCAATTACTCTATATGATGGCCAGGCTCGTGGTGTTGTTGACCTGCCTCGAACTCTGGATGCCGTACAGGAGGCCATAATGCCCTACCTGGTAGAGTTGCTTCTGTCGTATGTAGAAGAAGTGTTTTCTTATATTTCCGTGGCATGTTTCAATCAGATTGAAAAAACAGAAGGGGATGACTCAAAGGGTAGAGGCGATTCTGTAGAAATTAAAGAACAATTTACCCGCGTTGGTGGTGTTGCTGTAGAATTCTGTGTCCATATCAAGAGAACTGACATTCTTTTTGATGAAATTTTCTCCAAATTCGTCGTTGTTCAACATAGAGGTATTTTTACACTTTTGCTGTTTAACAACTGAAAGATTTGGTATCTGGGTAATATTCCTTCTAGATGCAAGATGGAAGTATCGTATGGCAATCATTTGATGCTGCTGAGTGATTAGTCCTTTCATAATTCAAAGTTATTCAATTCTTAATCACTATAGATGAACATTTACTAATACGGTTTGTACATTCCTTGGTGATGAAACTGAATATACATAGTGGAGTTCATTTTAAGATTTAATGTAGAATACACAAATAGAATGTGAACAAAGTTAGAAGAGGCATAGTCTATATGTAAGAATGCGTATTAGGATAAATTGGGCTAGGTACCAGAGTAGTAATATATGACCTTAAGGACACCTGTAGAAGCTGAAGGATTGTATCATGCACAGGACTTTTTTCTAGTCTATAACTTTCAGGCCTTATAGAAAATGTCAGTTCACTCTAAATTTGAGTATGGAATTGAAATTCAATGTCAATTCTGTTACCTTAATCGTTATTACATAACATTCCTTGCGCTTTATTGACGAGATGTCAAACCACTTTGTTTACTATTTTTTGTGTAATCAGAAGGGTCTAAACCAACAATCTCTTTACGTGGGTAGTATAACAGCCGTCATGCAATCTAAGGATGTAAATTTTCCTTTTATTGTATCTTTATCTGGAATTCCCCAATATAAGTATAAAAAAAAAAATTGACCCACGCAATAAATATTTGGAAAATTCTCTTTACATTGTGTACTGTGCAATAGTTATTGCTTTATTTTCGTATGTATATTCCTTTATGAATGGTGGTGATGAATGTATCTTCAGGCTCAAGCCACCTACATTTGTAGGAGAATTTGATACAACTTACATATATGGTGTTTAGAGTTCTGATTCCTACTCTTAAGTACTATAATTTTCTTTGAACTTCCTTTATCGGTAGATCTTAGCTTATCAGTTGCTTATAGTTTCCAGCTTTAAGAAAACCCAAGTAAGCATTTGAGCAAATTCCTGGTTTAAATGTTCAATAGATAAGATGTATAACAAACTTGAGAAGACAGTTTATATTTTTTTGTGATTTACATTTCTTTAGTTAAATTGGGTAGAATACTATAGCCAAAATTTCAGATATTTATTTGAGGAGAGAAGCTCAGAAGCAAACTATTTGGAAGATTTCAAATCTACAAGCGATTGAACCTATTTTGACATCTGGTAGGATACGTTGGTCCAATTGGTATAAGCTGTTTAGTTGTCTCTTAAGAGGGTAATTTATTCCATTATTTAATGCCATTTGTGGGCGTTTCTTTCTTTTACACTCACAATTATTGTTTAATGTTTTATTTATTATGTTTCCCTAGATACATTTTTGGAGCTTTTGGAGCCATATATTTTGAAGGACATGCTGGGATCTCTTCCTCCTGAGGTATTGCCTACTGCTTAAGCAGCTTTACTTATTTATAACCATGTCATAGATTGTAATTTTTTACTGTCTTCTTGTTCTTTTTCTTTTTTTTCATTTGGTGGTCAAAAGATTATGCAAGCCCTTGTGGAGCATTATAGCAGCAAAGGATGGTTACAGCGAGTCGAGCAATGTGTCCTTCACATGAACATTGCTTCCTTGGACTTCAATCAGGTTACATTGTGGCTGAATATTTGAGAAATTTGTTATCATTTTTCTAATCCTAGTTTCATTTGTTAAAATGTCAACATGACTGATGAATTATTATTTTGGTTCTTCTTATAGGTTGTCAGGTTATGCAGGGAACATGGATTATATGGTGCCTTGGTGTATCTTTTCAATAAAGGATTGGATGATTTTAGGGCACCTTTGGAGGAGTTGTTGGTAGTTTTACGAAATAGTCAGAGAGAAAGTGCTTCTGCTCTTGGGTATGTTGCTTTGATTTCTACTTCCTGCTCTTACTGTGGGTTAATTTTGAATACTTATTTTCTTACCTTCATTTGTTGTCCTTTCACTACTGTTATCATATCAGTATAGATAATGTTGCCATAATTTACACTTCTATGCTGCCTGCTTCTACTAAAATTTGATGTACCTGAGAACTTCTTGTGGAAAAATTTAGCATGGACTTTTTAAGAGCAGAAATTGTCTTGAGGCAAAACATAAAGGTTGCTGAAGATGTAGTTCTAATAAGATTAGAATTTATTACTTATTAGATGATATATGTTTCTCTTTTATTAGCCTGGCTGAAACTGAACTTGATGGTCTAAAATAGTTAAGCACGTGAAATAGGAGTTTTTCTTGTAATGGAATAACTAACCTATTCTAGCAGTAAATATATGGGTGCGAAGAGAGCTATGTGGCTGATAGAAAGTACTCTTATAGAAGAGGGGGGGGGGGGGGGGGGGTGGTTAACTCATGCTTTTACGAAAGAGTAGTCATACATGTTCGAAGCAATGCATGCATACTTACGAATTGTACTTTGAGTAAATAGAACGTTCCTTGGAAGATTACTAATTTGACTATGTGCTTCCGATTGGGATGTCCAGACAGATAATTCCTACATGTTAAGAAGCTAGCCGGTTGCCTTATTCTTTTTCTTCTTTATGTTTTTAATTTTTTCTTCTTTATCTTTAAGTTTCAAATTCATAGTTTTTGCATATTCAATTCTCTTAGATTTTTCTGAGCTGGAATTCATGGTAGTGCTTGGCAGAAAGTTATTCTTTTATTTTGATCCCATCGGAAATCTTAATCTCGACCATATTTTTATCACCAATTGGCTTATGTCGTTACTCTTCTAATTTTGAAGTGTTTACGTTTTATTGTTGATATTTACAGGTACAGGATGCTTGTTTATTTGAAGTACTGCTTTTTGGGTCTTGCTTTTCCACCAGGTAGAGAGATCTAAGATATTAAATTGCATCAGTTGAACAATTCTTTTTGCATCTGGGCTCATCTCGAGATGGTTATAATAGAGAGCTAGGTATATACTTTAAAAAAAGAGAGCAAGTATATTATTTGGTCCTACTGGATCGTGTGCTTTATCAGTATACTGAAACCAGTGGCAAACACTGGAATATATTAGCTTGAAAACTAACCTGCTTCATGATATGTACAATTTGTGTAATAAACAGTATGACTTGCAGATCTTTTTTTTTTTTTTTCCTTTTATATGTGTAATGTTTCTGAAACTCGCGTCAAGTTTTCAGGGCATGGAGCTCTTCCTCCTTCACGCTTGGCAACTCTTAGAACAGAACTGGTCCACTTTCTATTAGAGGATTCAGATGCCAGGAATTCGAAGGCAATTTCAAGCTTATCAACAACATATCTCAACCTATATTATCTCTTAGAGTTAGACACTGAAGCTACTTTAGATGTTCTGCGGTGTGCTTTCATTGAAGATAATAACCCAGAGTCTTCCGTTTCATATGATTCTGTGGAAGAGAATACAGTGGCTCAAGAAGAAATTAATTCAGTGGTTGAAACTCAGAATTCATTGGTTCAGGAGACAGTAAATGCCTTCGTTCATATTCTTGAGATGGACATATCCCAAATGGATATATCTGGCAATACTGATGACAAATCAATGGAGACATGGCCTTCAAAGAAGGACATAGGTCACCTGTTTGAATTCATTGCATACTATGTTGCGTGTAGACGGGCTAGTGTCTCAAAAAGGGTACTGACTCAGATTTTAGAGTACTTGACATCAGAGAATAATTTGACAGCACGGGGTTCCACTGATACTATCGAAACTTCAAAAAAGAGAGAGAGGCAGTTGCTTTCCCTTCTTGAAGTGGTGCCTGAGACTGATTGGGATGCGTCTTATGTATTACACCTATGTGAAAAAGCACAATATTACCAGGTAACTTTACCATGTTCTTCTTATGATGTTGTTTAGTGAGCATTGTTCAATAATTAGATTAATCTATCTTGGGTTTTCATGCTATCTGCTGTTTCCGAGTTTCAGGTCTGTGGCTTGATTCATAGTATTAGATGTCAGTATGTTGCTGCTTTGGATAGCTATATTAAAGATGTGGATGAACCTATTCATGCCTTCTCCTTCATCAACCATACTTTATTGCAGCTGAGTGACTCTAAATATGATACTTTTCATTCAGCAGTCATTTCTCGTATTCCTCAGTTGGTTGAATTAAGCAGGTAATGCTTTAGGTCATTTCTAGACTTCTTGTGGACCTTTTTATTCTTTGGATTATTATTTTCTTGGATATTTATTAATGTGCAAGTTATTACCTCTCTAATTGATTTTATTTTTATGTTCTAATTATTTGAAGAGAGTGTGCCTTTTTTTTGGTCATTGACCATTTCGAGAAAGAAAGATCACATATCCTTACTGAACTTCAGTCTCATCCAAAAAGCCTCTTCCTCTATTTGAAGACAGCCATTGAGGCTCATCTATCTGGTGCCCTCAACTTCTCTTATTTAACAAAAGATTACATTGGGGAGGTTCCTATTGAAAGGAGAGTGAAGGATCATTCAGAAGTACTCAGTGCTTACTTGGGAAGAATTTCTGATTTTCCAAAGTTCCTGCGTAATAATCCTGTTGATGTAACTGATGAGATGATTGAGCTTTATCTAGAGGTGAGTACCTGCACAGCATGCATTGAGGTTTATGGTTTGTTTCTATACTGTTGTATCGGCTGCACATTTCTTATGTGTGATTCTGGATATCACTTGAGGGCGGGTGACCTTTGTAAGTTTTTATTTGTCATCTAAATATCTCAGAAAACAAGATTAGAAAAAGTGTTCGAATGAACATATTCTTAGGCATTGGTTGGGAGTGGTTCACAGGAAAAGAAAAACAGAACTTCATTGCACTATTCTGCTCATTTGGAGGCCATATTGAGATGTCTTTTAAGTGCATTTTTTCCGCTCAAACCTCAGTGTAATTACTCTGTACTTTTGCAGCTGTTGTGTCAATATGAACGTGATTCTGTTCTCAAATTCTTGGAGACTTTTGAAAGCTACCGAGTAGAACACTGTTTACGCCTATGCCAGGAATATGAGATCATAGATGCATCTGCATTTTTGTTGGAAAGGGTTGGTGATGTTGGAAGTGCTCTTTTGCTTACACTTTCAGGCCTCAATGATAAATTCATTCAACTTGAAACTGTAGTGGGAAGTGTAGTTTCTAATGTTACATCAAGCAGCTCTGCAGGAGTGGAAAGTGTCTGCACTGTTTTAAAACTAAAGGAGGTCCGTTGGTTGTTTTGAATTGGAAAATATAGTGAGCTCTTTTGTATGCAAGGTCACTGGACAAACTTACATTATTTCTGATGTTTGGAGTGCAGGTGAATGTCATACGCGATATTTTACATGCTTGTATTGGACTATGCCAGAGGAACACCCCTCGTTTAAATCCTGAGGAGTCAGAGACCCTCTGGTTCAAATTACTTGATACGTAAGTCAACATAAATTAGGTACATGTTGGATATTTTATTCATGCCATCATCGTTTCATGATGCTTAATATTTCTCTCTTTTCGTACATGATCTTCTGTACATTACTGTCTCAGATGAAGATTATTAAAGGAAGAATTAGCTACTGCAAAAATTGTTTCCAGTCATTCTGGCTGATGTTCCTTTTATGAATTTAGTAATTACAGACACTTTGCATACTTTTATTTCTCTTAATTATACTAATTTAAGGCAATATGCAGTCACCAGAGAATGCAGCACTAACAGTAGTTGGACAAAGTAACCATGATATAACAGAAGATGGGAAGACAACTTTTTTTCTTTGTATTAAAAGCAAAGTATCTATACTAACATTCATACAAGGTGAAGCGGGGTGGTGGAAAATGACTGAATCAAATCCATTTTCTTTTTTGTTTTCATCTCTAATGTGAAGTAGCAAGTGTATTTTCAGTTATATTTTCTTGCACAATAGATGTCATCACATAGGTCAGTAATGTTAGTCACTTCAAATGCAATGCTATTAAAGGTAAATGCTGATAAATATCAACAACCTAGCCATTTACCAAACAAAATTGGGGTCAGCTACACAAATTTTTGAACAAAAACTCCTTGGGATCTCCAATTTATCCTATTGAGATGTTATATCCTCTGTTAAGCCGTGTGTTATCATGTTTCTTTGTTGTTACTTTATTCCATGTCAACTTCAGCCTACTCCTAATCCTTTTAGTTTCTTCTGAAGGCCTACTCTCTCATTTTTTTTTCATAGGGTCACTAATCTCTCCACGCTGCACATGTCCAAACCACATTAGGTGATTATCCCTAATCTTATCTTCAAATGAAGCTAGCCCAACTCATGCTCAGACAGCTTCATTTCCAATCTTATCCTTCCTAGTGCTACCCCATCTCATTTGGTTTTGGATTAGGGTGATCCATGAAAATTGACATTGGTTCCTTCTAAGACCATTCTGATAGTTGGCTATCTATTGCATTATGTAAGGTGTCAATTGAATGATTTTTCATAGTTTTGAGTTTCCCCAACAAACATACATGTGAGTATCATTAGCAGGGGAGGTGAATATTTTGATGCTACATGTCAGACTATTTTATCATAGGAAAATATATGAAGGTAGAAAAATAGAAAAGGAGAAACAAGGAAATAAAATTCCTAGGGACAATAAAGTTGAGTATTTGGCCTCTTTATAATGTAGAATTAGAGACTTAAACTTCACCAGCCAAAAATAAAATTTCTTTGATGTGAAGATTGAAAAATCTGCTACAGTAATTGGCTAATTCCCACTTGTTTGGTTTTTGTATAATGCTAAATACACTTCTTTGGTGGTCTACAACTTATATACATTCATATTCTTATTCACTATTTTTTTTCATACAGCTTTTGTGAGCCTCTGATGGAATCATATCATGATAAAATTGTACCTGAGGAAGAGCATCGTCTTGAGATGATAGCTGAATCATTAGGCTCCAAGGAGGTTATAGAGGCATGCAGAATTAAGTGGAGAATCTCGAAGTCCCTAGGAAGTGCTCATATCTTGAGGAAATTGTTTTCTCAGTTTATTAAAGAGATTGTCGAGGGAATGATAGGATATGTTCGTCTTCCAACTATCATGTCGAAACTCCTCTCAGATAATGGCAGCCAGAAATTTGGTGATTTTAAACTTACCATATTGGGGATGCTTGGCACATATGGCTTTGAAAGGAGAATTCTGGTACAACTACTTTACAACTTCATATTTTCTTGTTTGCATAATCAATAGTCATGTGGATGAATTAACGGGTTTAAGCTTGTGGTTGCATTGTTTGAATTTTTTTTATGCTCTCTGATATCACTTGCTAAACGTTGTTCATTCCTAATATGAACTTCCAATCCTTAAGATCTTTTTTAGTTGTTTACATAATTAGCAAGAACATGTTTGAAGTTTATTTCTTATAGTTGTTGATGACGCCTTATAGCTTATGCATCAAATCACATGTTTTATTTTTTAGATATGTATAACAAGCTTCTGAGCTAGTTCAGATTACAAATCACATATATCCTTATATTGATCATTGTGTATTTTGGTTATGCTTAATTACTGGATATGCTTATTAAGGAATTTGTGATACTAGTATTAGGTTACATATGAATACATTATACCCTTCTCCAGTTTGTAATTGCAAAGCAGTAGCTAATGGTTCCTTTAATTTCAGGACACTGCCAAATCCTTGATAGAGGATGATACGTTCTATACCATGAGCATACTAAAAAAAGGAGCCTCTCATGGATATGCAGCCCGGAGTTTAATATGTTGCATATGTAATTGCCTTTTCTCGAAAACTTCCTCTAGTTCTAGCATTCGAATATTTAATTGTGGCCATGCAACTCATCTTCAATGCGAACTTTTGGACAACGAGGCATCAAGCAGAGGCTCCTCATCAGGGTGTCCTGTATGTATGCCCAAGAAGAACAGTCAGAGGTCTAGAAATAAGTCAGTTATCACTGAAAATGGTTTAGTGAATAGAATTTCGTTAAAACCCCAACAAGCACAAGGGGTCATGACTCTACATGGGCACGAAAGTGATGCAGAGAATCCTTATGGGCTTCAACAAATATCAAGGGTAAATCAGTTTTGTGTTACTGTTTGGTAATCATAATTGTCATCTGATCTGATCAATTGAATCGTATTTGGATTTGTGCAGTTTGAGATATTGTCTAATCTTCAGAGAAAGCAGAGATCAGTCCAGATAGAGAACTTGCCTCAGTTGAGGCTTGTACCACCTGCAGTTTATCATGAAAAGGTGAAGAAAGGAATAGATTTTGTAACCGGAGAGAGTAGCAGTAATGTGGCGAAAGTAGAGAAGGGAAGGCAAAACCGGGAGCCAAAAGCCAAAGGCTCGTCCCTTCGGTTCCCAATAAAATCAAGCATATTTGGTAAGTAGTATTGTTATGTGACTTAGTTTTCTAATCATGTGCCAACTAATTTTAAAAAAATACTTTTGTAGGCAAGGAGAAAGCAAGCAAACGGTGACACATCTACTGGGGAGATGATTTACAGCAACCAACTGGTATTAATCACTGTTATGGTTTTGTTTAATTTGTGTACATTGACTGTTACAGTTACCCTTGTAAGTGTAATCAATTTTGTATAAGAGGAACATAAAATGAAGTCAACTTAAAATAAAGCTACCAAAAGAGTTAACCCAGTCATCTTCAAAGGAAAATGAAATCAACTTGAATACTGATCTTTTGTATTGGAATCTAATATTTAATCTTTGGTACAAATAAAATAAGGCATGTTGGATCAAACGGTTAAAGCGCTTTGAATTTTCTCTAAGATTTCGGGTTTGAATCTTCTTGCTTATGAAATGGGGTGAGCGTTATCAGTTAATAACTGAGACCTGTAATGTAGATGAAAGTTGAGTCACAAACCTCATCCACTGGTTTGCCACGTCAGTGCTTATCATTGATTTATATTGGCCAAATGGAGATGGATCAACTTCAACCACACACCATTTCTTTGACGATTACGTTTGGACTTAGAGGTCCCACAAAAACAATAAAGATGTTAATAAAACAGACCGAGATGTAAACATGCGCATTCAAGATATGGATAGATAGGAGTTACATATTTGAATTAGAATTCTAATCAGTTGATACATTTCATATTTTGGAGGTCATAAATAGGGAGGCTAGCAATAGTGATCGAGACCAGTAGTGGGGGTTCAATGAAGATGATTTGAGCTAAGAGAGGTTCAAGAAAAACCATCCAACACTTTGATAACTTCAGAAGAACATAAAAAGATGCAAGGCTTCACAATAGGGAGATAAGATAAGAAGAGACTGCATAAAATGCACATTCCATTTCTCTATTATTTTCATGTTCTATAAAAACTCTCACCAACGTAGACCAAATCTAATAAAGAGTCCAAGAACTTAACTAGTTCGCAAACTATCTAATACACGGAAAAAATATATTATCAAACTTAACCATCAAACTACAAATATTTGAGATAATTGATATAGAGTATTAATTATATATTATTATTTTTTATATTCTTTTTATAATTAATACTATATATATTAACATATATATTTTAGATCAAGGATTCGCACAGGTTTGGACCTACAATGAGAATGAGACCCATTTTTTCATGCAGATTCAACTCTGATTACTCCAAACTCACAAGATGTCCAGGAACGAAGTGAGAAGGTGCTTTCAATTACGAAGCGTAAAAGGGGTTCAATGTCGGTAGATGAAGCTGTGGACGTTATTGATACGTCAAAAAACGTGTCACATGCGGGCATGACAAGTCAGATTCTCCAGGATTTGTGAGGAGAATCGTTGGGAATTGCCGCGGGGTTAAAGCCGCAGGCAGTTCGGCTAATGTGTAGGGTTGCATGTGAGGGGGTCAGTGTTTGGTTGTTAGAGGCTTCTGATGG
>JAYMTA010003024.1:0-15134 GCA_036897625.1 Pelargonium cotyledonis | reverse complement strand
TTATCGATTTAAATGACCTTGAATTAGGAATTTTCTTAAAATTACAAGTATATCCTTAAACTAGTTTGATAATAAACGGGTCAAATGACACAATAATGACCAGTTTAACTAAACGGGTTATGCGGGTTCATCACGAACCCGACATAATTATTAAATGGGTTGAAAAAATAGACACGAACACGACACGAACCCATTTAAGCTGAATCCAAACCCGTTGAACTTCGTGTCGTGTTCATGTCGTGTCACGGGTTATGACCCAAATTACCAACCCTAATAAATAGACAATCCAAGTTTCGAAACGACTAAAAATCGAGTGCATAGGATAACTCTAAAAAAAAGCAATACTGGAGACCTGAAACCATATGACCCAAAAAGAAACTGTAAAGAAGATTTTTAATCCAAAAATTTATTACGTTTGAATCCATATTACTTGTATTGCACTTAATATCATATTTTTGTTTGAGGGGAAAAAAGTCAGAAAAGTAAAAGAAAGATTGAAGGAGGAAAATATAAAGGCTATTGATATCATGTATGTTTGAAAAGTGAAAAGAAAGAAAAATATTTTGAAAATGTTTGTCTCAAAGCTCCAAATGATATATGTTTCATACAAAAATATGTATTAAGTGGGGTGTCATTTTTTGAGCGTTAGATACGTCAAATACAATAGTCTAATAAATTCTAATTAAAAGGAGTACTTACTGCGTTTAGTTATCTAATTCATCGACCAGACATCATATTGACATATATACTTGATAATTGATTAGGAAAAACATTGGGAAACAAACAAAGCTGGTTTTTGTACATTTTGTTAATTATATTTGAGACTGTTGGCTTTTGTTTTGTGGGAAAATTATACAATCAGAACACATGATCCAAACCCCATTTAATTGTTAGTCTCCACTACCCTGAAAAAGACTTGTGTGGTATCAAACTACAATTATGATTGTAGCATTTATTAATTTTTTTGAGGTTCATTTTAAGCCATGTATTGCTTATAAGCTAGTTCTTGCAACTACAACACTAATGATAATGATTTTGAGTTAATAGTGTAGTGTCCTTGATTAAACAGTTACTTTTTCAAGAAATAAAAAATGTCTCGAATCCCTAAATTGGTTGTGTAGTTTTATTTAACGTCAAATACTTACCGCAATATTATCTAATGCTTCTTTTTGACTTGATCGGGTCAAAAGAACACACTACTCAGTGTGTGTCTTATCTGGGTTTTTAAATAATTATTTTAAGAAATGTTTCCAAGTTTGATCAGTACCAAAGATGGTGCCCTTGAGATGTAGTTGGAGCCTTGAGACTTTGCTCTCAGGCCGCTGAGTCTGCACAAGAGTAGCACACCGCTAACACAAAATTCAGGTGTGTATCCGAGGATCTCTCTCAAGAGTGAGAGTAAGAATATTCTCCTGATCAAGTCGTAAGAACTTTTAAAATATCTGTTGTCGTTAGATATTTTGTCCTTCATGAAAAGGGTTGACATGGCGGACACCATGTGTCAAGCCTTCATCTTCCATATTAGCTAATGATTCTTTTGTTATGTCCCATCAATATCTAACACACCTATTCAGCTGAAAATTTGTCATTTCTCCATGTGGCACCTTAGTGGTGAAGCTTCTTCTAGCTTTTGGTCCTTCCAGCGTGTTCCCAAACTCATTATCAACCATCTAATTCTATGGGTTTTTCGGTTCTTGATTGATCTTGTTCTCATGTATGATACTCGTAACTATCAAACTATACACATGAACATGCATCTTCATCGCATTGCATGAATTACTAGTTTCGCCAAGAAAAACTCATATCGGCCCACTAGGCCCAAACAGAAGGAGGCAACAAAGGCGGGTCATTAGTTACAAACAGAACAAGCTTTGATACCACGTTGAACTTGATCCAACCCAAAAGTTTAACTTAGTAGATGGATGACACAACGGGTATATCAAGTGATGACAGACTTCACGTTCTTTCAACGTGGAGCATTAACAGTATAAGTAAACTCGAGAGGACGTAAGAACCTTAACCGCCCAACACAATACTTGTTTTCAAATGCAATTCTCGTATATAAGTACATAACATGCAAGCGGTACGTACACATGTACTCCAAAAATCTCCCATTTCATGAGAAAGATCTTAACTAGCTAATATATTCCATATAATATTCACACATCATCAGAAATGGATCAAAAGTTACAACAAAAACCCATCAATCATATTACAAAAAGGAATGGGAAAACAAAAAAGATTATGCTATATAAGAATCTAAAAACTTATACGGAGTACAAAAAAAAAGATATGAAACTACACAAGCTCTAAAAACTTTCTATAAATAGTAAGTGGTAAAGATTGGTTAAGAGTACTTGTCTTCCCAACGTAGAAGCATGGAGATACAAACCCTCATGAGATAGAGCTTTCCTCTTTGCTGCTGCACCATCCTCCTCCACTTCCCAAATCTCTTGTTGTTACCCATAAATTTCCAAAAAACCAAACTAGAAATGTAAGATTCTATGTGTTGAGATGTGAAATGCATTGCTTTAGGGTCTGGCCAGGCCAAATTTATACATGGAGATCCCATCCTATTCTATTTTGGTTGAGACATCTTGGACCCATTCTTAGACTTGAGACTAGTTGAGAGTCCTCCATTGTCAAAACTCATAGGGGTCCACTCGGTGGTCGGAGCCAGACTTGAGGTTCAGTGTGGGCACAATTTGGACAACTAATGCCAGTTAAAGTACTAGTTTACGAGGGATTGGATGAGCCAACTTGGACCCGGAGCTTAAAAAACTAGACACTACTAAGAGTTTAAGACTATAAAGTAGTTTAAGATAAATCGGACGGATCAGTCTGAGACTGAGCAGGAGGAATTTGAAATAACTAAAGTCATTAAAGAGTTCTAAAAAAAGATGGGTGGTCTCGTGCTTGTCCGTCTCAGATCCGTAGCTACGGCATTCTGTTTGTCGCAGATTCATTCATCTACAGACTTAACTAAATCAGTTATATAGAATTTCGTAATTGATCATTTATCTTGTAGTGTAAGCTCCACTCCTGGCTCCACAAACGGGTCCACTTGTAACTTCACAGCACGAGGCATGCACAGCAGATTGCATGTTGTCACGTGCACTCTTTCATAATTTTTCAACTTAAACACAACCCTAAGTACTTGCCGGCCACTCAACCTCATTTTTTCAATCACTTAGACATGAGCCTTATCTCCAATTTGCCACTATTTGCTAAGCTTAACCTACAAAAATATCAGCCCCCACACCATTTTGCTCATTGGTTTAGACCCCAAACTCGAAATTAATAACAAACCCACATCAAATAATCTAATGGGTCAAAAACACATGATCAAAATTCTGTGGCTCATCCACCTCCAAGGTTCCTTTCTGGGGGTCAAATCATGTCCATTTACAAAGCTAAAGCTTGGCAACAAGAATCAAAGATAAGATGTATCTTTGGATGATACATGGGTCCAATCTAATTTGGAAGCAATTACAAGGGTTTACTTGGAGTCCCTTAATAGAGGTGGCAAAATTTTGGTTCGGTCGGATAGGATAGTATTCAAGTTGATGAACCATAATCCTAACCCAACTTATATGATTGTAGGGTTGGTCGAGTTTCAGGCATAAAACGCATTGCTTTTCGCGGGTACACCCAACGTGACCCTAAAAATCTGTCTGACCCCATTTTTTCGGGTTGGGTTTTGGGTACCCGACCGATCGGGTAGGATTCGGTTTGATGAACCCTAATTCTAACCTGGCCTATATGATTGTAGGGTTGGTCAAGTTGAAAAATTCATACCCGAGCCCGAATTTTTTTTTTTCGGGTTGGGTTTTGAGTACCCGGCGGATCGGGTCCATTTTGACAACTCTACCTCTTAATGACCAAATATAGGTCCAATTAGGGTCAAATCAGAAGCAAAAATGGAGACAGAAGAGGCACATGGGAATGAGTAGTGTTGGGTTAAGCAAGGTTTAAAGATAGAAAGTGGGAGATGGATCCAAAGAAGAGCAGCTGGTGAGCAGTCTAAAACAGTGAGTAGTGTTGTTTTGGAAGTACAATAATGGGATGGATGTTAAAGAAGAGAAGTGTGGTAGGTGGTGTGGACTTGGGGAAGTGCATTGTAGGATGTGACTAAGTGAGACACCACAATCACAGCATTCACATCAACTATAATAAAAGATCATGAGCAGTTGGGGTATGGCAGCGTGGGTGGGAGATCATACAAAGAAACTTCAACTGTTCTGCTTTAGCTCCGAACTTGAGGTTGACCCAACACCACTCGATTTGAGCCATTAGTTTCCAAGAGGTACACGTGTTCGAAGAAAAGTGACTTCGGTTTTGATAAAAATCTAATAAGGTGTTGAAGCGTGTATCTTTTGTACATGTACATGTATGTTTACACACTTAGTGAAAATGTTTAAGAGTAATAATAGAAAAACTGTGATGAGCTTTGAGATGGGTCGTGATGGAGGTTGTTGTCGGTACAACCTTGAAGAAAGTCGCATAAGGGGACATGAAGGAGCTTCAAGCTTCATTTAATTTACACTTCATGATTCTCATCACAATCTTATCATGCATTTTTGCGCCATACAATGATTTTTGAGATAGGGCGTAGGACTTTAGAATGGTCGGGTGAAGGTTCATTGGAGGGGAGGAACGTAGCCCTTAAGAGCATCTAAAGCCTCCTAAGTTCTTCGAGTATTGTACTAGTGGGATTGCCAAGAGGGGCTCTATGTTATCTTGTTGAAGAAATACTTGGATAAGGGGACGGGACTTTGAGCGTTCTATAGTTCTAAACTTTGAGAGGAGGGCCCGCTTTGGTGAGAGTAAGAAGATTTGTGAGGATGCATGCAAGATATGATCACGAATCATTAGAGGAGACCCAAAGATGGCTCATTGGAGAAAGCTGGTAGTTGAGTCGCCTCATGTGACTTGAAGATAGCTCACGAGGCAAAGCGACGAAGGCTTAATAGGACCTAGAGACAACTTGCTCAAATGAGGCGGTGGAGGGTCATTTTATGGATACTCAAATACGCCATTTTGAGGAGATTCTTGAAGAGGTTCGTAGAGGAGAATATTGTGAATGCATTAACCGAAGCTGATAAGCTAATATCACGGGGAGGCTAGACTATTTCTTGGTTTCTAAAAAATTTCCAATATCTTGCCACTCACTCTTGCGAGAAACAATCTCCTTCGAGATAAACTATATTGAGCCATCTTTCAACATTAAAAGCACACTAGTATCAAACTGGGTATTGGCTAAATGTGAACTTATATAGAGAAAATTTTCAGGATCCCTTTATTTTCATTTAGTTTTCACAGGGAAATAAAACACTCTTTTTCGAGGTGTCGAGAAAATTACTAACCTCAATGTCATTATAATTGACACGTCACAGTTTCATTGTACAACCTCATTTCTTGTTCCCAAGATTCCCTTGAAATCTTGTGGGGTTTGAATCACCCTCAGATTGCTTTGTGGTTTTACTTTGGCCTCCCTGAACAATAAAAACAAGAATACACAATAATCATAAACTTCAACCGCTACAAAAGATCGGGCCTAAATCGGCAAAAATGATTAATAATCGAGCACAGCATATTTCTAATCTGGCCTCTAGTAATAGTTAAAATTTTATTTCACTAAAATAATGATAAACTTGTACATAGTGGTACTGAAATTTCGGCACCCTAATCATATTATTTCACCATGTAAAAAGTTAATGCAACACGAGAAAAATCATATCAATGGAGCGTGATGGTTTGAAACTAGATGAACTTTACATCAAACTTATAAATTTTACTAATTTTTATGATAAAATACATTTACCATTCATTTATTTGAACAGATCATTTAACCATAACAATTACCAAATATCTAGAACTCTTGGTGTATTTCAGACCCAAAATCTTCTTGGTTGTAAATCAGCTCAAAATTGAATGACATCAAAATCTTGTCTTGATTTGCAAAAATAAAAATTACAAACTAAAGTTAGCAGCGTCTCTTTCTCAATATGATCAGCAAATTCAGGAAAAGTCAGAACATCACACATGACCTATCATATTGTTTTTAGTTATCTTCTAAAATCATACAATACTTATTATTTAAACTCGGGTGTTTATTCTATTTGTTTAGATTATCTAAACGCCTGAGGGTTAACATTCTACAAAATAATTATCTGTATGTCGACAACCTTATGCATTATTCTACTGAGTTGGATGCTACGAACAAGGAATGAGAATGGTGAAGAGAGCTTTGTTGACTGGACAGTGGTTCACAAAAAAACTTTGATGAAAAACTAGGGAGAAGAGAGAGAGCAGCTAAAAAGCATTTATTATTATTATTATAATTATGATTGCTTTAATATGCTTTTTATTTGCAGATTTTTAAGTCTCAAGACTTCATGTCATCATCTTTTGAAACTTGTGCACATGCTAAGAGTTATAATTTTGTTTCTATATGCTAGAAGTAGAACTATCAAAACAAAAAATTTCTCAAAGTGATTATCAGTATTACTTGTAAATGCTTCTTTTATATGTATGTGTTCATCCTATCAAGGGGCCCAAAACAGAATTTTTAAGCTGAATTACAACCGACAAGGTAAATAAACCAGGCTTGCCCATACTTTATGACCAGCTTTATATATAATTCCTACCAACGTCGCAAACTAATATGTACTTTGTGCAGATTGTTGCTACGCTAACAAATCAGGAGCACATAATCAACGACAGAACCATAAGGTTAGCAAATGATGATTACTTACAAGTCCCTTATGGCTAGCAAGCCTCCGGATTGATGGAACCCTTCCCACTGACGAAGCAGCTGCAGCTACGCGGATCCTGTCAAAATGGTTGGAGCAAAAATGCATCAGAAATTGCCACATATTTATTGGGACCATACTTTCAACTTAGTTTGAAAATACCTTTTATGTACATCAACATATTCATCTGTTTCATCAACAATCTCCTCCTGTATAGCAAAGTACATCAACACTAGTGCATCTGCTATAGGTTTCTCAATCGAAAAAGTGAGATATCAAGACATCAGACTACCTGCAGAAGCTCTTCAAACACATCTTCAAGAGTGATGATGCCAATGACTTCCGCAGCGGTCTGGTTTTTTGTACTTGTTTGCCTTGTAGGCTTCTCAAAGTCAATGACAACACTTTCTGACTTTTCAATGTTCTTAGACAGTAAAGGCGTAGTGAGATGAGAATCTCTACCGGGGACTTTGTTCTCTTCAAGGTTTTCTCCTTCTATAGTCGGCAGTGGATTCTTAGTTTTTCCTCTAGTCTTAACAACAGCTGCCATATGACTGCTGCCCTTCTGAAACTCGTTCAAAATATCGTACAGAGGCATATCTGCTGGAACCCTGGTTATATGTTCAGCATATGAACATTTTATACTTCATATCATTTCTCAAATGACTTCAATTATAAGCTTTATAAAAAAACGAGTGGGCACACCGTGGGATTCTCCGAATGGAAACGGAACTGACAGGAGTCTCTGCTTCAGGTCGTATGGTGAGAAGGCTCTTAATCTATTCTTGAGAACGAGTAAAAAAGAGTGAGAGAGAGATCAGAGATGAGACAAACCAATGAGTAAAATTATCAGTAAAAATACTTTATTAATTAGAATTTTCCAAGAAGGGAACAATAAAAACAAGTACACACACCAATGAGAATAGAAACTTCATTGAAAGAAGAGAGAATATTAAAGATCCAAAACCCACTACCATCGAGAATAAAACATCATAAAAGCCCCTAGAGAAGATAATAAAGAAACCACCATAAACAACAATAGAAAGACCAAGAAACCGATAAGAGGAATAATGAAATAATTAACAGGGAAGAGAGATTGAGGTTCCCTATGACAAAATTATATGAATGCACCCGTTGGAGAAATCATAAATCATTTAAAATAGCAAATGAAATACGATAGCAGATTTAGCGCATGATACTTTTTCTTTCTCTTGTACCAGAAATTTAGCATATGAAATTGATAAATTTAAGGTCTCCAATTGTGTATGTTTCAAGCCCACAAAAAAAATGAAAATGTGATACTCGCATATGAGAGTGCGCGATGAAATGGATAGGAATAAAAATCCCACGGTTGATTAACTATGAAAGGAATGAGTTACATATAAAGGTGAAAGTCAAACTCTACCAACAACTTTATGTATGGGAAGCCCAAACCCTTATTTGTATCCCGAAATTTAAAGTATTGAAATTTTCCATGGTTAAAATTGTTGCACTAACCAATAGTAGTCCAATAATATTTTTTGGATTCCCAGAATAAACAGGAACTCGGCTATGGCCCCGAGCAAGTACTTTTCCCATTGCTTCCCTGAGTTATAAATTTGAAAAATATGAGAATTATGGATGAAGAAAATACTAAGAAATCTTCTTCTATAACTTCAAGGCAATGAAGACACAGTACTTACAAATGGAACATTAAAGTGATTCTACAATGTGCATAGCAATGGCAAAAATATAAGAACAAGTCACATAAAAATATGCAAGTGATCATAGTATTTAATTATGCAACTTATAGCAAGTTCAAGAAAAGAAAATGTTGAGCCTACTATAGAAGTAGAACAGGAAGTGTGCATACTGGAGTAGAGTATAACTACATGAACTAAAACGCAAAGTAACCAGACATTCAGTTCAGTTAAACTATTATATGAACAAGTAGTAACCATGTTTTATCCAAAATGCTAAAGAGTAAAACTGAACCCTACTCTATTATTATCTAATATCCTCACAAACAAGTGTGAAAGAATAATAATTTTTATAGAAAAATCATCACAGCATCATGCAAGCTTCTGCAGCAAATTTAGACCTTAAGATTTCTTAAATAAGAACAGCAGTATTAAACAAAAAATCAGTCATTGGGACAGCATACCAGTCTAATTTTGAATTTACATCTAGTGAAAAAGTTGATTCAATAGGTGTCATGGCCTTCTCAGCAGTCTGTTCAAAGATAAAAAACAAACAAATAAAAGCAAGGAAAAGAAAAAGAAGAAAGTTTCAAGTAGTTCAATGCAGTTAATATCAATTCTCTTTTACTATATGGAACAGACATAATGAATAAAGTAAGAAAAAAATTATGTTCATTTGGTAGCTATTGAGAATGGGTGTAGAGTTCAGAAGGTATTTTGTAACATAATAATAAACAAGTTACATGAGTCAAAAGTATTTTGTCATTTGAATTTTGAACACATCAGCCCTCAATGACAAGAAGATAGTGTTTATTAGATTGAGGTACTTTTCATATATCAAAAAGAAATATTGCTGGTAAATTGGAATAATTTTCAACAAGAACTGATTAAAAGAAGACAAGTATAACTGGATCCCTAAATCCACTTTTCTACAAGTTAAAATGTCCTTAAAATGAGAGAGTATAATATACGAACTGCCTTTGCCTCTATTACAGCTGTTTCGTTGCAGTTCATACCTTTTCAGTTAAATCAAGTGCTCCACTAATAATTGTTGTCTCATCATGAGTTAGTTCACCTCCTTTTCCAGCCTAAATACCAATAGAATAGCATTTCATGTTATATGAAATTTGAAGAAAAAGTAGTGCAAGTTTGAGGTAATTCTAGCGGTTTTGAAATACTTGCATGGCTTTAACATCCACGAGATGTCATGGATTTGTGAATATTCTCAATAGCTTTTGTTTACCTCCTGGGCATGTATAGAGACAAGGGCTTTTAACTGAGACCGCCTAAACAACGCTTCATTTTGTCCCAATACGCAGTCTAGAACCTAGGAAAGAACTGCTTTTTTTAGTGTTAAAGAGCACATATCACATTATAGAGTTTGCCAGCATAGGAAAATGAATGAACTTTATGTCATAACAGTATGTAGATTCACATTAGACAAATTCTTCTTTTCTGAATTTTGAATATTGCAGCTAACATGGACTAAGCAAGTCATACATCCTGAAATACATCATAAGGTTGATAGGAGGACAAAGACATAACTAATATATCGAGAAGGTTTGTGTGACAGTAATTATTTTCTTTTCCCTTTCCTCTTAGATAGAAGGAAAAAGATGTTATTGTTGCATGCATAGGGTCCTCTGAAAGTCAGATGCAAGGCACAACTAGTATGTCAAGCGATTTCAAACTCCACAAAATTGCAATATGGGAAACCTCAATACCCCCCTCACTAGAATTTGGCAGCTCAATAGTTGTGCAGTTGTCAACAATTGGATGTTTAAGACCAGTTGGTCTACACAGCTGTTATCATTTGTAGCTCTCCATTTTCAGTATCTGATTTTTGATTGTTGTCTCTAAAGCTATTTGATTCTATTTTGTTTGTTTTCACATTACTGGCAATAGCATGAAGGCTCTGCTCTTGCCTTGCAGCTCTGTCCAATTTCATCCTATGTACTAGCATTATTCCCTTCTTGGGAATAGGTGCTTTAATAGTAAGAGTATTTTCTTGCCTATAAAAAAAAAAGAGCTTAAACTATAAGTGAGGGCTCATCTAGTATATATGTCAAGTTATCTCAAACTCCACACACATCCAATGTGGGATACTTCAACAAAGTGCAAAAGTTTAATATGAGCCTTGATTTCAGTTATGTCAACCACTTTATATGTGAGTGATCCAGTTGTAGGATAGAATGTCATATACATATTTCTCTATGTATGGAAGATATATCGAAGGAATTCCCAAGAAGGATGCATATAGGTGAATAATATACAAATAATCAATGCTCCTTGAAGATATACTGAAAGTGAAGTAAAAAAAAGCTATATCAAACACCCAACTCCAAGGAACATATGAGGTTCAACTCACAAGCTACTAAAGGCTGTTCTTGATTGCAGCGTCTTCATTCAACAAATGACAATACTAGAGCTTAAGATTGAGGAATTTTTAGTACTATGTGCCAGAGCCCAAGTTGCTAAGGATCGGGTAGGGTTCTTTCCAATTTGCTTTGCATGGTTATGCATGTGTTGAGAGTTTTGTCTCTCTTTGTTTTTCACTTCTTCTTCCTCCTCAAAAGAGTTTTGTGAGCCACTTATTATTAACTTGCCGAGGAAAAAAAAAAAAATTTTTTCTTCTTCTTTTTTTGATCGCCTTAAGGATACAAAACAAACTTGTAATACTTGAAAACAAAAACAAATCTTTAGCTATCTAATAAAGAACTTACCTTCCCAATAGGATAAGCAATTGGAAAGCAAATTATCATTAAAATCCGCACGAGCCATACAAAATTCGAACCAACTGCAAGTCCATATCTAGTGCATATTGCTTGTGGAATGACCTAAAAATGTGAAGGGGGGCCATAGGATTAAAAAGTTGTTAAGTCAATCTTGTAAAGCATGAAAGTTAGAAATATATATACCTCTCCGAATGCTAGAACAAAAGTCACAGAGAGAATAATGGCAACATATTGGTTAAACATCTTATCTAGGTACAGGGGAAGGGCCTGCAAGTATTAGAGCCAATTTTATTAGAAAAAGTCACAATGGTTTTAACAATCTCCAAGTTCACCAAGAAGCCTTGGCATCCAAAGTGAGGTTAAGGAAGACATCATATCAGATCTTTAATTCTAATATCCAGAAATCCTCTTCAAGATTTCAAAGCAAGGAGATTTAATGCCAAGTGCATTAACTCATTAACTAAACTATGAACTCTCTTAAAAATGCATACATAGATGCATATACATAGATATGTATATGTGGATAACTTGTATGTTATTTATTATATGTCACTTGCCTTGTTGGTGTTGACCACGGATATCATCACCACTCTTAAGTTCAAGGCCTTTTTGAATTGAAGGATGTTGAATACACAATGAAGTATATTAAAAGTTGACGATATATGGTTTGATTAACCCTCACATGTTACTATCTTGATGTGATTTTTCAAATACCTTGGGAAGTGGTTCCTTTTTGCTTCCAGAAAGGTGCAGTAATTTGTTTTATTAAATTTCAGAAGAGGTTGTTTAGTAATATCATTAGGAGTAGAATAACCAGATAACTTTTACTGGTTTTAGGATTTTGTCACAATGTGTTTTGTAAAGGTGTTAAGAAATTTGTTAGGGTCATATATTCCGAGTCTACATATTAGCTGCTATAAATAATGTGTTAAGTTTTGAACATTGATTGAAGGGCTAAAATATTGAATTCCTAAGTCGTCTTTTTCTAACTATGATTGCTAACTTGTCTTGTGAACATTCTCTATTTCATTCATATGCTCTTGATTACATTTGCAATCAATAGTTAGATATTTACATGTCGTTTACCAATCCATTGAAAAAAAAAATTCAAATCATTGTAGGTCACAGACTCGAGCAAAAGTGCAGGTAATGATCTAAACAGCCCTCCCTAGAACCCCACAATGATAGGAGCACAGGACTACTTTTCTATATCCTCTTTCATATTCCTCAAATGTTCTTTGTTTCAACCATTTTCTTCATAGTATATATAGTCCTTACAATGAAACGGAGCAGGCCAAACATACAACACAATGATATAATATGATCATTGAGAAAAACCACAATCAATTACCTCCATGGCCGCAGCATTACACAAAAGCAAAGTCACCAAAAGCTGATGCTGCTTCTGCACCACTGGAAGAATAGCAGCTGAAAACACACAAAAACATCACAACAATCCATGAAATCTAACCTAACCTTTCATTTCATCACAAAATCGAAATAGAAAATTCGAAATCCACAGACCTGCTTGCTTCTTCTCGGTGTCCGTGCCGCTGCGCTGGAGAATCTCGAGGTCGACGAGTCCGAGCGACATCAACCCTAAGGTGAGACCAGACATGATCCCGGCGAACAAGACGAGAAAGCAGGAAATTCCGGCGTACACGCACCACAACGCCGATCCGAAAGAAATGTGCACCCCCAGAACCGCCGGTTCTTCGCCGTAGAGGTCTCGAGTCTGAATCCGAGTCGCCACCAGAGCATTTACTATCTGCTTCATCGCAATGGCTGGAGCTGGAACTGAAGATTCTCGGTCTGGAGTTGATTGATTTGGCGCAGTAGAGGAAGAAGATGAAGAATGAAACTGCTCTGAACACGTGGAAGCGTGGAAGGTATTACACGTGTCACCGAACAAACGGTTTCTATGGGTCCCACTGTAATATGTTGCGATGACGTGGATCTGAGTCGGATCACCCTTTTTGGTTCGTTAATTTCTCACATTCTACACGAGACGTATACTATATGATTTTTGAAAGTGAAAATTAATAAAACTGTTTTCGGTATCAATTTTTTTGCCTTTAAATGGATGTATTGAAAGACACAAGAAACTACTATGAGTCTCTCGAATTTTCGAAAGCCGAAAAAAAATCTCGGTAAGAAAACAATAATACAGTGGAAAACGATGCAACCCAACATGAGAAGAAAAGTTCAAAATTGTCTAACCAGAGGAAAGCAACACTATTTGTTGCTAATTAACGAAGGATATTCAGATGAATGAGTGTTCTAGATCACTTACAAGAGACTGCGACAATTTTTGTCACTAATGAATGACAGATAGTTACAAGATACGAGGCAAGCATTGTCGTAAAAGTTTTGTTGGTGTATGAGTATTTATGTTTGGTTTTCACACTTAAAAATGTTTTTGGATTGATCTTTTTTTTAACCAGTTGAACTTAGACGATAAAGTTGTGTACATCTTGAATTTTACTTCGGTCATGAGGGTAAATATTTTTATCATTGTGAAATAAGGGATATAAATGAGAATTTGAAATGTGTAAATGACACAAATGAATCTCAGTTATGGATAAAATATGCATACCTCATAGATTTAGGGACATGTGTACTCACATAATTAAGATGTAAGAGGGGAGGTTTAGATTGTGTTTTGTAGTTGAGAATGAGATGTTAGCTTTGATGCTGACACGTCAATGTCATGAGCACAAATGATAATTTTGTACATCGTATGATGATGTTGCGGTGATGCAAGAATGATGTCATGATGATGTGACATTGAGGCATTTAATTTGATGATGTATCAATGATGTCATCGTGATGATGTCACCACCCTAGGACCCTTGAGGTGTTAGGGTCTTGAAGGTCTACAATATATCAAGTCTATGAGATCGCCTTATGGCATACCATACTTAGAGCCTTCACGCGTATTAACCCGCACGACATAGTACATGGGTTAAAAGGTTGTCAATTAAGCGTACCTTATATATAATAGTTTTAGGAACCTAAATGTGTCAATGGTTTAGTGACATGATGTCTAAGGCGTACCTATGAGACTTTACGGTTTCACGTGTTAGTCTATAAGTTTTGAAAGTTATATATGCAACTTTGGACAGGGTTTGGAGATCTATGCGGAAGTTCATGAAGCAGGAGAAGGTCGTCAGGTAGGCTTGTGTAACATTTAGACCCTATAAGAAGGTTTATGAGGCGTTAAAAGGGTTCTGTAATTTAGAAGGTCCACACGTAGGTTCAATAAGTTTTGCAAAGTTTACTGATGTAAAGTTCGAGACGTTGACGTTGACGCTAGTGAGGAGGATGTCTTCAAGGCCGATGAGAATTGCACATGAGCTCTACCAGTCGGAGCAACTGGATAGGGTTCATGGTGGACCGATAGTCGATGACGGCGACGACGAGGTCACCAATGGATTGCTCCTAAGAGACAACATTGTTAGTGCAAGAGCTCTGCCGCTAGAACTGTCTAAAGAAATCGAGGATGTCGAACCATTAAACGCATTGGACAGAAAAGGAATGAAAACGGGTGCCAGAGGGAGATTGAGTCTGAGTAAAGGACTAAAGGTTATAGGGAGGATGTGTGATTCGACAAGGAGGTCCAAATTTGTTGCTCACCAGAGATGACACAAATCACTAGAGAGAGATGTCGCTGGAGATGACAAAGGTCACCGACAAGACCAGTGAGCCCATCGCCCTCCCTGTCTTCTCCGTCGTCCAATCAGAGTACAAGTCAGAGCTCTACGTCTACGCATACATCTATTGTCTGATATGCGATCAAGAAAATCAAGGGCATGTGAACGTGGATGATGGTAGAGAGAGGAAGAAGATGGCAAAATCGTATAAACATATACTCCCTCCGTCCCAAAATGAGTGTTTTATTTGTCTAAATTTTTTGTCCCAAAATGAGTGTCTTATTTCTATTTTTATGTTATTATATTAGTGTT
>JAYMTA010003023.1:0-15138 GCA_036897625.1 Pelargonium cotyledonis | reverse complement strand
GAGGAGTCTGAGATATTTCATTGCATTGCATGTTTTTTTTTTCCTTAATTTTACAGAATTTTTAAATTTTTGCTTGCATTGCACGTTCCCTTTCTTGTTAGGTAGTTGTGGACTCTGAGAGCCTGGATAATTCTAGTGATGTCTTGATTATTTTTTCCCGGTGATTTGTTTGTTGATGTGTTAATTGTTAAATTTGTGGGAATAAATAATAACATACTTAGATTAGATGTTGATACAATGAAAATTCTAGAATTGAGTGATCCGAACTTTGAGGCGAAATGACTACTAGGGTTTAGTTAGGAGGAAATGATTTAGGTTGTCTTTGGACCGCTTGAGCCATACTTTCCTACCTTTATCAATTTGACACTAGACACCCCTTTTGAGCCTTAAGCCTTTCTTTCTTGTATCCTTATTACAAGCCTATGTGCCCATTGTTTCTTTGGCCTTATATTGCATTTTGATCCTGCTATGCTTAATGTGAACTTGGTGCTCATCTTGAAAACGTGAATGCTAAACTTTGAGAGAGATTAGTATAGGCAAAAATGGGTATGGGTTTGAGAATTATACTTAATGAATATGCTTAGACTTTCTATTCCGATAGTGTAATATAAGTTTGGGGGGACTAGTTGTGGTCATGGAAAAACAAAAGAAAAAGAAAATTGGACAAAGAAAGAATGTTATGTATTCAAAAGGAGAAAGTCCAAAGAGTGAAAGTAAAGATCACAAGTCCTCCACAATTGAGAAATCGGAATAGTAGATTGAAAGTGTTAATTTGTAAAGGGAAAAGGGGAATGAATTAGGTTGTGTGTTGTGAGCAAGATGTGCATGGAGTTCACTTTAGGTGTAGGTAATGAGCTTCGTAAAAATCCTTTCCATACCCTCACATGAGCCTAACATTACAACATAGCTTAAGACCTATTGATCCCGATAACTAAATACCTCTAGATTAGCGGAGAAGCAAAGGTCACTCAACCTATGGAATGAACATAGAAGCAACTCGAGTCTAGTATGCCTATGCCATAGATTAGGAAAATCCCGAGTATCAAGGACGTTTCACACAAATACAATAATTTGCTATAACTTTGAATCCTTGAATTTAAATTCTTTGTAAAACCCCATGGTATGATAGTTGACAGATCAGAGATTTTTTAATCATTGAATGTTTGGTTCGTTTAAGCAAGGTTGATGTGTGCCTGATTAGAATTGCATGTAGTGTAGAAGCATGTAGGATAGATTAGCATAATTTAGGTTCTTTTTTTAGTTTTTCTCTCCTTTGCATGAGAACATGCTTGAGCTTAAGTTTAAGTTTTGGGGGTTTGATAACTCGCATTTTATGCTAGTTATTTGACCCTAAATTATGCATATTCTGTCCTTATTTGCTCTTTTTTAGCACTTGACACGCCCTTGTATGAGTGCCATTTGCCTAAAGTAACGTTGTGACGTGTTCGAGTAGCATAATTTTTACTTTCGTGATAATTTGATGAAATTTCATGAATTAAACTCAATTGTGCCAATTAATGTGTGTTTTAGCGTTTATTGTATTATTATGTAAGGAAACACAGGATTGAGCATGATTGGAAGCCGAAAAACCAAATTGGAAATCTTAAACGTCATAATAGGTGCCCGACGCTGGAGCCTCAAGTCCCAGCATCACAGCGCCCTAGCTCGAGCTTCCACGCCTAAGCAGCACCCATCCATGCCACATCGTCACCTCAACAATGTCTAGCGCCGCAACCTCATCCAGCCACTCCGCGACACCCATGAGTCAGCAAGGTTTAAATTTTAAACTCAATTCAACACGTTAAATCACACCCGCTGATCTTGTTGGTCAGCGCAGTCATCAGAGAAGTCAACACACGCCGCCGCGGCGCCACGCTCTGAGGTCGCAGCGCCCATTGGAGCAGAATATCTATAAATTGCAATTGAATGTCAAGAGTCAAAGGTTCGAAATTTTAGAGCTTAACACTTCATCTACATCACTTCTCACTCACTTACAAGTCTAGAGAGCAGTTCCATTCCACCACTTCATCTTCTCTTTATCCCATTTTATTATTTCTTAGAATTGTTGCTTAGTTCAGTTTGGTTTTTGGTGAAAGCTTGTTATAGGATCATAACTGAAGCCTAGTATCAATTGTTGAGATCAATACTTGTTGGATTTGACTCTTAATTCTTGTATTTCCATATTCCATTCAATATTAATTATATATTGTTCTCCATTGTTACAATTGCTCTTGTTGCTTTTAATTTGTTTATGCTTGATTTAATTATGCTTTCAATGATTATAGTTGTTGCTGTTGTTCAAATCAAATCTATGATCAACTAATCCTTAAGTGATACGTATATAGTTGATCATACGGAGATGGGTTGATTTGTTCATTCTTGCCTTAGTGTAATTCTCAAAACAAATTATTGATTATGACGGTTCGTAGGGTGTATAGTTTTGATGTGGCATGATCTCCAACGTCTTGGATCAATAGCACGAGCCTTACCTTTATAAGAGGCAGGTTCGTGCGGATCGAGCCATTTAATAAGACGACTCTTTGGAAGTTGTATTCCCTTGAGCTTTCTATGACCACTTAAAGTCGGGTGCAAAGTTAGGATGTATTTATGCCCCTTGCACTAATATGCTTGGGAGGTGCAAATTATGTCTAGGAGATTCTTCGAGAATGACATATTCGTCCTAAGTCACGAGTCGATCCTTACCAGGGACGTCGTGTACTTTAGCAGGCTTGAGTAATTAATCATAAGAATTACATTAGGTAGAGAAAATTGACCCATCAACTTGTGGATATCAACTACATCCCAAATGACATCTTCACCAAAACTTCGGGTACCAACTCTTCTCTCTCTCTTTTATTTTTGCTTTGGATTCTGTTCCGTTTACTTTTAAGTTCCTGCATGTGCACAATTGCACACACTTTCACATCCCCATAATTGTTTAATTGCTTTTAGTAGAGTAGTTTCCAACTAACACTAAGCAAACTCTGGTTCCCTGCGGATACGATAACTCGGACTTTATCGTTATGTATTACGAGATCGACTCGGTATACTTTCCAGATTCGCACCACTTCTCGTGTTGCCTAGACTTACGTAGGGTGAAATTGTCGCGGCATTCATGGAGGGCATGAATCCGTTGACTAGATCTCACGCATTGACTTTGCACCAGTTCTCGCTTTGGGTCAATTGTGGGATGTTATCCATGGGGTCTTTACCTCTTTGCTTAGACTAGATTTACCCATGGCTTAAGGCCTCTTTGGGGTCTTGATATGGCTATGGAGCCCTTGGTAGGGTATTGGCCTATCTTGTGTTGCATGGCCTATATTGTGGCGCTAGACCTATGTTGTGTTGCTTGGCCTATGTTGTGTCGCTTGACCGATTTTGTGACGTCTGGCCTACACTGTGTTGTCTGGTCTGGCCTATTTTGTTTCTCCCGGGCTGGAAACCTTGTGTAGGGTGTAGGTTTTTACTCAGAATGAGCTCTCCAAGCCTCTTCCTTGGTTGAATCAGGCCCAGATTGATTTGTTCAAGTCAAGCAGGGTTGTGGCTTTACTTGGGCCTGACCTTGAATTTGACTCCTTGGACCCGGGTCGGGTGACCCGGGTGACACTGGCCTACCACGTATCAGTTTGTGAGTCGTTCGGAAACTTATGATATTTTGGGTAGCATCCACAGGTATCAATGATATTTTAAAAAAGAATAATTACACATACCCCCCTTCAAGTATACTTCATTTAACTCTGGCTACCCTCAAGTATTACTTCTAACTACTGGGTACCCTGAACTAAGCCAACAATCTTTCCATCCAATTTCTCATCCAAATCTTCATCCAAGCGGTTAAAATGATTATTATACCCTTCCATTGCAATTTTATTATTTTAACATTTAATTAATAAAAAACTAAAAAAATAATAATAATAAAAACCCTAATTGCTACTCGAATGCTCATCGGCTTCGGAAGAGGATGCTCGTCGGCCTCGGAGGAGGAAGCTCGCCAGCGTCACCGTGAGACATGGACACCGTTGCTGGAGATGGCCTTGCAATTCATCCGTGCTTGCTTGACCTCGACCATCTCGCACCACGACAACGTCGCTGTTGGCCAGATCTGGAGTTTATCAGATGTAAATTGAAGACTTAAGTTGTCACTAGCATGCTAATATTATATGATCCTGCCTGAAAAATTTAGTCAGATGCCATCTCTCTCATAATCTAATACTATTACTTGTCAAGTGGACTAAGAACTTAAAACCCAAAGATGTTTACAACTCATTAGCAACAGCTCCTTCAAAATACCCCACCCTATTGTGTTCATATATAGTCCATAAAAACTACCACACCAACAAACCTTATTTTCACGAGCATGCGATCCCTCCAGATCTGGTCAAGTTTGTGAAATTTGTGAAATTATGAAAATTTGTGAAATTTGTGGATATTTGATTAATTGAACCCAAAAAGACAGACAAAAAAACGCAAATTGCTGAGAGTGTTTGGGATTATGCGAAGGATTAAAGTACTGGGTTTGGTTAGATTGTTTTCCGGCAAATTTTTCATAATTCCGGCGACTTTATGGTGTTTCCAACAAAATTTGTAAGTTTCTAACAAAACTTGAATTTTTCGGCAACACTTTGAATTTTTCGGTGGAACTATGAAGTTTTCGGCGATACTTTGAATTTTCCGGTGAACCATTGATGAATAAGAAGGGTATAGTGAAGGGCAATTTCAGAATTCTGAAAAAATATTGGTCATGTGCTGGGCACATGACTAAATTATTGGAATATTCCGTTAAATATAACGGAAAAAATGGACGGAAAAATCTTTAATTTAGTTTAGAGCCAGTAATAAGAAACAATATTTGAGGATAATCAGAGTTAAAAGATGTATACTTGAAGGGTGGTGTATCTAATTTATCTATTTTAAAAATAATTACAGGCTTAATCGTGAGAATGTGACATAAGTGCATAGTTGAGAAATAAGTTGAACCCATCTATATAATAAGAGAGTAATTTGAGAGCCCATTTACTAACAATGGGATAAAATAATGCAATTTTAAGTTGTATCACAAAAGTTGGTCCATTGAAATCAGTATTATAATTTTGGTAGCTCGGTTGGCTTGGTATTTAAAACTAGTATATAACTGGCCCTTAGCAATACATACAGGCATGTATGTCACTGACACTACTGATAGCCCCTATCTTTTATATTTGTAAAAAAACTTGCCCTGTTGGAGAAATGGTGTACATAAAGTGTGAAGATGCTTCTTTTAAAGTTTCCTCATCTTCCTGTTACTTCACTATTGTTTCTTCTCTGACCTATCAAAAGACCACTACTCTCCTCATGTTTGCATGATTGAATAGCTAGGGTTAGGGTTTGGCTGGTGTTTTCCATTATAGCCCTCAAGACTCAGACACCTTTCTTGGTGACTTCTCTGTGGGCTATATTTTATGTGCACACATGCTTCTCTAGCTTCATTTTAATGATTATGTTTTGTTTTGCTGGTTTTATCAAAATGCTGTGGAAATACACAAAAGTAGTGGCGGAGTACAAGCTGCGTGAGTGGGAAGAGCGTTTGCGTTCGATCATCGCTCAACACCACTGGGAAGAATGATGACTTTGAACTGTGACTTACTCCCGAATGAGCGAATGAGAATTAGTTTGGGTGTGGTAAAATGGCTTAAAAGTGTCAACCGCGAGTTTGCGGGCTCGTTTAGGAACCCAGTGGTTTAGAATGAAAATAAAAAATGCAATGGAAATTTTTTTTGACAGTAGAGATCTCTCACCAGCCTTACATGATTGATTATAAAGTTGTACATGTGGTGGACCCAACATGAATATTAAAACCTCCCCAAAATTCCTCATTCATGGACTGAGATTCTAGCAACAGCAAGAGCTCATCAACAGTATCTTTTTGAACAAAACACTAATAATAAAATGTCCCATTGTCTGCCATTGTAACATCTTTCCTCTAACAAACAAGTTGTCAACCTCCTTACAATACTCAACACTGTCTACTGCCACAAACCATTCTAAAAAGCTTCCTCTCTCTCTGTCTCACTACTCTTAAAGCTCTCTCTGCCTCTAAATCTCTGCTCTGAGCAACATTTCCCAATTAGCATTTCATCAAAAACAACAGCAACATGTCAGGTTTTTGCAGCAACAACAGCAGCAAGTGGTCATTGCTCTTCTTGTTGGTTCTTGTTGTTTTTAATATTCTTGTGTCATCATCAGAAGCCACAAGAGTACCCAATTGGGAGCAAATGCTGCCCAAGAAGTTCCCAACTCCTTCTTCCTCTCCCTCCAGAGGCACCAATTCTGTATCCACTTCCTCTTCTTCTTCCACAGACATCAACACAGATCAAGCAATGCCTTCATCAGATGGGAAGGCCTAGTTCCATTTTCACTCCATAGAAGTGTATACAATTTTGCATCCACCAGTTGATTCTCTCGGCCCGTGTAGATGATCTTTGTAAAGATAACCGAGTAGATTTGATATCGAGATCAGCTGATGTTATTACGATGGAAGGATTAGAAGAGGTTCGGATTATTGATTTCATAAGCGAGCTTTGCTTAATTGAATCTAGGCAAGCTTAGTGTATACAAGTGAACATAACATTTATGTTAACTACAATGGTGATCAAGATTTGTCATTGTAACATTTTCTGTAATCTGTATTTAGCCCTTGGAAATGATTTAAAATCAGTATAGCAAAGCTTCACTGTCCATGCAATTTTCTTACTTCTGCAGCTTGAATCTCTTTAAGAACTTGTTGAATCAACATAATGATCTTATATAGAAAAATAGAGGGAAAGAAAATCATCTCCCATCATCTAATGCCATTAGTACATTGTCCATGCTATCATGATAATATGCACGGTCATTGCTGTGAGCCTCTAAATTCTTCCCAAGAAAGTGCACATTTTCTTCCATTTCAACATGAACCCATGGATGCGTCTCAATCATTCGCAATCCCTCCAATTCCATGGTAACTTCCTTCATGCTTGGCCTCTCCTCCCCTTTAACTCTCAGGCACTTGGCCGCGAGCTTCGCCACTTCCTTGACCCTCTCCTTGTTGTCTTTCTTCACTATGCTGCTCTCAACGACATCAAACAATCGGTCCTCTTTCAAAGACGAAAGAAAATACATTGGCAAGCTTCTACTCGCCTCAGGCCTGTCGAAAGAAAGCACTTCTTTCCCTGTTAGCAGCTCTACCAGAACAACTCCGAAGCTATAAACATCACTCTTCTCAGTCAATTGACTCGTCTGCAGGTACTCGGGATCCAAATACCCGAGTGTTCCTTGCACCATTGTGGACAATTCCATTTGGTCTATTGGGACCAACCTCGAAGCTCCAAAGTCGGAGATTTTTGCAGTGTAATATTCATCTAACAGGATGTTGTTAGGCTTGACATCTCTATGGATAATTGGTGTGGAAGCTCCAGAGTGCAAATAGGACAGAGCTCCTGCTGTTTCTGCAGCAATCCTTAACCGAATTTCCCAAGAAATGGGAGCAACATTGTTTTCTCTGTGAATGTGATCGAAGAGAGTGCCATTGGTAACAAACTCGTAAACTAACAAAGGAACTTCTGTCTCCAAACAACAGCCTAAGAGCTTCACCACATTCCTATGATTGATTTGTGACATCACAATCACCTCATTGACGAACTGCTCGATCTGTCCAAGATCTACAATTTTCGATTTCTTGATTGCTACTATGCTGCTATCTGTCAAGAATCCTTTATAAACCGTGCCATAGCCCCCACGACCAATGATTAGACTCTCATCATAGTTCTTGGTTGCCTTCTCAAGCTCTTCTGCAGTAAAGATTTTGGCCTTATCAGCAGATATTCGTCCTCGGGACAGTTCTTGCTTTAACAAGACCCCCCCGTTTTGTCGAAAGAACGTCTCTTTCAGCCTGTAGATCCGTCTTTTCTCGAGTCCAAAATACAACCAAGAACCGCACACAACCATAACTGTGACACTCACGCCAATACCTGTACTTAAACACAAGTAGATGTGATCAGTTACTAAGATCAATGGTCAAGAAATTCAAGAAATGAAATACTTGTGCACAGATTTAGTACTAACCAAGGGAGAGCTCAACTATTTGTATTCTTTCTTTGGATTGGTCCAAGGTGCATCCTTCTCCTTGAGGTTTGCTTCGGCCGTCCCCATGGTAACCCTTTGGGCACATACAATCAAATCCTCCCAAAGTGTTGTTGCATTGATGTGTACACCTTGGTGGATCTTCCTTGCATTCATCAATGTCTGCAAATTACCATCATCAATCAGGAAAAAAAGGAAAACACTACAAGAAAAAGAAAAAGAAAAGGTAAGTTCTACATATACAATCTTATGTAATGGGCCAAGGAGTTATGATCCTTATTTAAGTTGAAGGAGAGCAATTGGTTCACATGAAATCGGTTAAACTTGACTCAAAACCAAAAAGGTTAAGCTGATAGGTGGAGAACCCAACTTGTATATCAAGTGGAAACGACACGGATCTTGCACGTGGACTAAGAAATGAGGCAACAATGACGGGTCATTAGCAATAAACAAAACCAACTCTAATACATCTTAATCTGAAATCCAACCCAAGACCATAAGCTGATAGGTGAGGACCCAACTTACATATCTAGTGGCAATGAACTTCAAATTCTTTCAATGTGAGATACATTAATTACACTCCCATCACACACAGCTCGAATAGCACAACGGAGCCTACACGTGGAATAAGAAATGAGGCAACATGCTCAAACCAAATTAACTCTAATACCATCTTAATTAAACTTGAATCTAGCCCAAGAGCATAAGCTGATGGATGGAGTGGAGGGCTCAACTTATATATCAAGTGGCAACAGATCAACGTTAACAAGATCCAATCATAACAAGAACTTTTGGTACACAAGAAAGAAAGTAAAGTACCTTGGCAACCTCCAGGGAGGTAGGGGTTCCCATGAAAACCGGGCAAGCATTTGCAGAGATAACCAGAGCCTCTAGGCTGATTCTTATAGTTAAAGCACTCGGTGTTCTCCATGCACGCATACTTCTCCGGCTCCATGGTCTTCACCCGCTCACACGACTTGGTACCCACCGTCCAGTCGAGCACCATGGGAAGCTTGTCCGTGTGATGCAGATCCCGGAAGCTCTTGTTGGAGAATCTGAACTCACTCTCCTCCACCACAAACGCATAGCTGCAGTTGGGAAACCCAGTGTTCTTGGTTTTCATGTAGTTGAAGTAGCTACTGAGAGTGACAGTTATGTTGTTGAGGCCGCTGGGAATGGCGGGCTGGCAGGAGCCTATGCCGGGGGAGCTGTTCCCCCCCAAGGCGCAGGCGGACCCTTTCGCGCCGGACATGCAGCCGGTGAAGTAGGGCTCCTTGCGGCGGAAGCCGCGGACCATGGCGTAGGTGTCGCATCCGACGGCGGTGAAAATGTTCTGGGTGTCGGAGATGATAAAGTGAGTGACGCGGAGGGAGGAGAGGGACTCGTCGGTGGTGCGCAGGCTGTTCTGGTCGTAGCAGTCTCTGGCCACCTGCTGGAGGACGTGGACCTGGCCCTCCAGGGTGATCTTGGTGACCTGAATGCTGCTTGTTAGCAGATAGGCTGTTTTGGTGTCGTTGTCGCAGCTGATCCAGAAATTCTTGTCCCGGGAACAACCCGGGGACAGGCCGAATGGGTAGGGGACGGTAAGGTTGCCGCAGCGGTCGGAGCAGCCGGGTTTGGGCTGGGCTGTGGTGGTTGACATTGTGGATGCAAGGAAGAGCAGGAGCAGCATGAGGAGGAGGTAGCTACAGGCCATTTTGTGATCTGATCTCATATGTTTGTTGTTGTTGTTGTTGAGTATATATTATTGGTGGTGTACTGGTGTGTTTAGAAATAGAAAGAAACTTGGAGTTGGAGGGAAGGATCAATTTGATAAAGGTTAGAATATACTGTGGAAGAAGAAGAAGAAGAAGAAGAAGAAGAAGAAGAAGAAGAAGAAGAAGAAGAAGAAGAAGAAGAAGAAGAAGTGAGACTGATTCGTAGGTAGCTAAGCATGCATGTACAAAAGTTAGGGACGGCAATCTTCAATTCAATGCAATGCTTACTGTTGCTTCGTGCCAAATTTCACACATGTAATTGTCTAGTCAAATATTACGCGGGTCAAGTGGTGTACTCACCACGTGAGCACTGTTGTGTCTCAAGTTAAAATCATCATGTAAAGTGACTTTCGATTAAACATTAATTGCGAATAACATGAACTAGATTCATGTATGAGTGAGTTGACATATTAGGTCTCAATTATATTTTGTAAAATTACACATCTCAACCCGCCACATCTGATCAAATGAGTTGATATTGAGTTGATTCAAAATTACACTGACATTTATGTAAATGACTTGATATTGATCCAATACAAATTGTTGTTCTCTAATTCGTGGTGATATGGTATCAAAATGCCAAATCATTGACATTGCATCCCTTATTCATGGGTAGTCAATGGTAAAAAAGACAGGCCATAGATTTCACAACCAAATACTACAACCCCATAATCATCATTGGATTTTGAAAAATAAATGGAGAGCACACTAGCAAGTTCCTAGAATATATATATATATAAATATATCACAATCCATGACCAAATAACATTTTACAACATTTTTGTTTGGTTCCCTATGATTGCTACCCACTACTTCCAACATTACCCTTTTTTTCCATTTTCTGGCCCCCAAAACGCCAAAATAAGCGCATCTATGATTCTCAAGTATGTCTCTATGAACAATGCCAGTGTTGCCTTACAGAGAGTGCCAAATTAATAGCTACAACAGACTCACTAAACAATCCCATGTACAAAGCCGGCAATCATAGATTAACTATATAAGATACCTTGTAAACAAACATGGATATGTTCCAAGTGATAGCTGCTGATCGGTTCAATCCTGAAGCACACCGGTTGACCACTTCTTCATGAGACTCTGCTGTTACATTAAAAACAAAGACTACACAATTAGTTGTCTTGTGAGCATACAAACAAACGCAAGCTCTTCAATACAACGATAAAGATATTAAAGTGAAAGAAAACGCAATCTGAACAGAGATCATAACGAGGCATCAAATGACCTTCCAAGAGTTTAATATATAACCTAATGTCCAGTACGGTTCTTTTCTAGGCTATGCAAGCTTTCTTAATGATACTCAATTAGCCAAAGCTTAAACTGTGAAAAGTACATTTTGTCGCAATTTAATCAAATTAATGACTCGACAGTTCAAGCATGTGTTTATCCAAGCAATGTAATATGCCTCAACAGTTGTGTAAGTTAAGTTAGACTTTCCTCCTTATACCACCATGTGTTTTTGTTGTAACAAACTCGAGAGCTTAGCTTCTATCTAATCTACCTTAGATATATTACTGGTTATTCATGCGTACTAACTAGCCACGAAAATAAAGTGGACACTCATTTTGGGATGAAAAAACACTAAATACAAAAACAGCCACCTAAACCCATATATTACCTAACAATTATTGCCCTGATATTTTATAAAACTAGTCCCAACAGCCAGCTATTTGAAGCTTAATCAGCTGCCGGCAGAGCAAACAAGCAAGCAAAAGAGCTGGCACACAAGATGTTACATAAATAAAGCTAAATTTTGGATAGAGATCAGAGCATTCAATTACAAATATAACTTAAAATGTCTCATAACTTAATGACATGTCATAATGAGTTGTGAAACAAACTAAAATTTCTTTTCATCCTATCTATTTGGCTATTCACTAAGACAAGCATAAACATGACATGTTTTTATCTGACTTTCAAGTACCTTCATTAACTGTTAGATTCATCACCAACAGCATATCGATTTTTTGAGTTACTCAAGCCTGATGAATGCAGCTGCTCCCGTCTCTTCACAAGTCGTAATGCAGTTTGTTTGTCATCTTGAGCTTCCTCGGAATCAGGCTGTGCACATGGCAGTGAACTTGTTCAACTCAAAGTAGAAAAACTAACATTAGGAAATAATAGGAATATCTTGAACCATTATATATATGAAGAATATACCAAATATCAGCTTAGTGTCTAAGGAGCAAGATGCTCACATTTCAAGACTATAAATCGTGAATTGAAAGGAAACAAAAGATATACATAACCATGTGAACGGGAATATGTAGAAGTACCTTAATAGCCAATGCTTTGTCAAAGCTTTTAATGGCACTGTCAGGCTCTCCGAAATTCAACTGAGCTCTACCAAGAGTTATCCAAGCCTGCATAAGTTAAATATGTAGGAAACAAAGCTTAGGTTTTGAATGTGCACAGAGTACAAGATTTAGTTAGCTGACCAGAACTGCTTTGGGGTCTTTTTATACTTTAGTGTTGTTGGACTACCACATCATAATGTCAGGTTATCACTTTATATGACACTAGGTCGCACAGAATCAAATACTGACAGGATGATATCAATACAGAAAAATTCGATGAAGAGACACGAAAATTCTTATTGAGAGAGAGAGAGAGCACTAGGTAGGCTTTAGTAATTTTACATATTTCGATTGTTTGGTTTCTAGCCTATCATAATTATAATACTTTATTTGTTTTGGTTTAGTTTTGAGTCTTAGTTAAAAGTTCGGTTTTTCTTGTTTTAGTGAGGGTTACAATGAAGTCCTGTTCAACTGATTGTAATAGCTTTCTTCTACGTATAAGCAGCCTTGACAACAGAAAACTTGAAAGTAAAAATGAACTTTCTGCTGTTCATTCGAGCTTCCAGAACCTTTATCTTTCACATAAATGCCCCTCAAAATCCAAGCTTGCAAGTCGTTTATGGGCAGCTGGGCACTCTCACAATACCAGAAACATAGCAACAAGAACTGACAAATTACTATGAAATTAGCCCCAACAGCTTGCTATTGAAGCTTTCTTGCATCAAAATGTATCATTTAGCCCCAACAACTAACATACCTCAGCCCATGTCGGTTCCAATTCAGTAGCTCCTGTCATATATGATTCACAACTATATCAATGATCCATCATTTAGATTTTCTATGAAAAATGTGAAAACAGTAGAAGAGGAGAAGAAGAAGAAGAAGAAAAGCAACCAGTAGTAAAATCCCAAAGCATTGATGTACCAAGTGAAGTGGATTTTTTTGTTTTGTTTTTGTTAAGATACAAAACAATATGTGCAGAAAAGCAAAGCAAGTTTACCAATTTCTCAGACCACATGAAAGCGTAATATGGCCCTTGGCCTCAGAACCAATTTTACTTAGTCAAATAATAAACTGCCATAACTTAAGTAGAATAGACAAGACCATGTTTATGTAAGGAAAAATTAGTATAAAAGGAAAAGAAAAGGAACAGAAACGCACGAGTAGCGGCCTTCAATGCTTCCCATGCATTACCAATTTCAAGTAAAACTTGTGCCTTTTGTTCATGAACAACTGCACTTTCAGGCATCAATGAGAGAGCAGCTTCCCACTTCCCAAGGGCTTCCTGGTATTTCCCACCCTTCAAAAAGAAAACAAGAATAAAACCATCTTGTTATTATCAGCAAATAAGAAAACACGTATAATACAAGCAAATGCACAACCAGAGCACGGGCTCAACTGTTGAAGGCATATATGACTCAGCAGCAACACAGCTATATACTTGTTAAAAACAAAATATTATCATAACAAAAATGTTATATTTCCTTGGTTACTGACTTCCATAAATTCTATAGTACTTATATCTACCAGAAACTCACTAACTAATAAGACTCAACCTTCACTTTGCAGACATTATATTGGTGCAAGAGCTCCCACAAGAGCTTTTTTCACCGGAGCTCATTAACCTCGGTTGAAGGTTATGTTACTTGAATGCACATACTATTGCACGAGGGAATTACAAATTCAACCCGAAATCTTCAATCTCCAATTGATTGTCAACCACCATCTTCAATATGAAATTAAAGGCCACCCCGTGACACGCTTCTACCAAAATCGTCCAAGTAGTAAAGGACGGTGAAGTCCGGATATCGATCCACAAGGACTCGATAACTAACTCGAAAACTAAATTAAGAATAATCTACACTAAGAAAGTAAAGACAATATTTGTTTGTAAAAGTGTGTGGTAGCAAACATACAAAGAAAATTAAATGCTCATGAACAAAACGTCACATGTAGATAACAAGAGAGTACGGTTGGGATGCGATTTGGATTATAATAATGGATACATTTAGCTGAGTTTATGTAATGAGTTTTGTCAATTTAATTGCAACCTGGCAAACAAGCTACCCGGTTCCTTTGTCGAGGGTTGGCCGAGACTTAGGGTGTAGATGTCTCAAAGCATACTACTGACAGAAGGCTCACCTACACCCTAGCATTAAACACATCTTCAAGGCTTAGAAGTCCGAGGGGCATACTACTGCACAAAAGGTACCTGCTAACCTATGGTTTGTTCCAAATACTTAGCCCTATGTCTAGGTGCTCAAGTACACTATTATCATGATTCACGTATCGTCACACAATTCACAAGCATTACGAATATTAAACCATAGGAACAACTGAAGATTGCAAACTCATTCCATGAATCTCATATATGCTAAACAAAACCCATCATTATCCAAACCACATCCTTATCCAAAAAATTTAGACGGCCATACTCATAGACAAGCAAAAATCAGCAAAAGCAAGTTGAAAATTTCATGTTCAAAAGAAAATTTCGCCAATCAAGGAACAGGGTTTCGAGTTAGAGTATGGGGGAAGGAAGTGTTTGAAGAGAGAGTTAAGGCTATCGGATGGGAGAACTTTGCACTTAACCCGGACCAATGTGACATTGGTCTAAATTGTCGTGTCACCCCGCCTGCTCCAAATTGTTAATAAAATTTTAAACTTTCTTCTATTTTGTAGAGTACAAAGGGTTGGCAGAGAGGTTACAAGTAAACAAAGACAGTAGAGATTCAGTAACAATAACATCTTTCCGACATTTTCTTGTGAAGAACAAACATCTACAAAAGGAAATATATGTATCTCACTTCAAGTTCATTGTAAACACAATATTAATTCTGATTGGGATAACTGCTTTTTTAGTACTTAGACTTTCGTAAAATACCCAATTTAGTACCCAAACTTTTATTTCTCCCAATTTAGTACCCAGACTTCAATTTTACGCTCAATTGAGTGCCTAACATTTTATTTTG
>JAYMTA010003022.1:0-15139 GCA_036897625.1 Pelargonium cotyledonis | reverse complement strand
AAAATAAATCAAAGTATATGTATCAATATGGACTAAACAAATAATTTAAGGACTATTTTGAAATATATTATTTTAAATAATAGATGAAAAAACTAACAAAGTTAATCCACGTATTAAATTGGCCTTAAAATTTTCAATTCACGTACGAAATTAATCTCTATTTTTATTTGAGTACTAATTTGATCTTTTGAAAAATTTAAAGGTACCAAATTGATATTTTCTTTCAGAACTAGTGATAAGTTATTTAGATTATTTGAACACATGTGTCAATTAATTATATGATTATAGTAGTATTTGTGAAACGTTATGGTTTAGCTAAACTCAACCTCCACATGCACACAAAAAATTGGAAAAGTTAAAAAGATTATTGACTTAATTGCAAGGCTTTGAGTAGCGAACAAGTCAAGGAAAGGTGCTTTAATAAAAACAATTTTAACCATTATTATATAATATTATATATATGTAGTACTAAATAAATAATGAGTATAATGTATATCAGCTGACTGATATAAAGTTACATCAGTTAAACTAATAATGTGATGACATCTCATTTAAAATCATAGATCCGGACGGGTCGCTCCACTCCCACAAATTTATTTGGATGAGTATAAGTGATTTTAAATAAGGTGTCATCACTTCACTGACTTTGTTATGTTGCAACTAATATAACTTTATATCCGTTAATTAATATACATTTTACCATTAATGAGTAATGATAATTATAACAATGAGAGTGCTAGTGTTGTTAGGTAAGATAGCAAGGCATATATGTCTACATTATAACAGCACATACTATGTATACACTCTAACACTCCCAACAATAATTCATTCTTTGTTAATAATTAATTAATCCAAGTAACCATTAATTATAAATAGTATTAGCAAGTAAGATAGCTAGCTATTGGATCCTTAATTTACACTATATAATTGGACCCTTGAATTTTATTATTCGTGTACTATTTATCCAAGGTGATGACATGCTCATGTTTTATTAGAATAAAATATTATATATCAAAAGAGTGGAAAATTAAGCTTCTAGATTTAGCATTTTTTTAGTTTATCAAAAAAAAGATTTAGCATTTTTAATTATTTTAAATAGTTAGTTTTCTTATTGAATTTTGTGGCAATAATGATGAAAATGATGGTGTGGATAGCCTTATTAAAAAAATCGATCTCATTCATTGTATTGAGATATACAAATATATAACAAGTGCTATATGTTTCACATATTTCTACAAATTTTATGTACAAAATAATGTGCCGATTTACATTATTTAAAAGTAAATTTAAATGAAAAACAACATAATATACATCATATTACCACTTTCTCGTAAATTTGGACGTGGATGGTCTAATTTATAAAAATAATGTACAAGTGGTGTATTATAATTTGATCAACAATAAAATGTTTGTTTATCATGTTTCGTTAATTAACACATCATTTTATATTATAACATTGCTTAGCATATATAATTTGGCTTTGCTAAAACCCACTAATTTTATCAACCAACTTATAATATTTAACCATTTATTATAAATTATATGTAGACATGTTATATTACTATTCATTTGACGGTTTTAATCATAATTAAATATTATAAAAAATGGAGAGTGGTAAAATGTGAACCTTAAGGAGAAAATAGATATATATGAGCCAACTTTCTTCTCTGAATATGTTGATTAATTAATAAATATTAAACCAATTATATTAGGCTCTATATAAAATTATAATTATAATTAATTAGACCTATCACAATCAAAAAACATACTAAATGTTTGCAAATCTAGCGTATCAATTAATGCATGACATTTATTGGTTTATTTATACTATGTATTATATAATTGTGGCATATAATTTAAAAGAAATGGGCCCTGATTATGACTACATTATTAAATACAATATATTAAAAGTCTTGGTCTATGTACATGCACTTTAATTTCTATAGACATTTCAGATTATTGTGACCAATAATGCTTACAAAGTGTCTCAATTCAGATTAGTACCTTTATATAGAAAAATAACAATAGTTTTTTTTATTATATATCATATTGTTCAGTGTATCATATTTACAATTAGAAAATAAATAAATAAATAAAATATGTAAACAATGGTCTTAAAATAATAATAATAATGTAAAACAGAGGACTCAATTGGACAATTTCACGACTTTTCATAAGATCTAGGGGCTTCTCTATAGTCCTATTTAAAATTTGAAAAGAGTTGGAAGGAACAAACAGAAAATGTAAGACTAAGTTCACGTTCGTTTAATGTAGTTTTTAACTTAATTTATATAGTTAAACCTTATTTCTTAAAAGTTAAATAAATTCAAATTCTAAGGAATTGAAATACCATGGTAGATGTGTTATTTCAATTCCTTCAAATTTGAAATTATTTAACTCATTTGAAGAAAGTGAATATTTTTTTAATCTCATATATGCCCTCATGAAAAAATTAAACGAACGCAACAATTACAATTTATAAATACCCAACATGTCCTACTTTCTTAGGATTTCAAATAAAAATTGTTAAACGAACGCAACCTAAAAGTCCATTATGATCGTAAATGTAAAACTAAGAGATTGTTTTGATTAATTCATGAGTTGGACATACAAGTGTACGAGCATTAAATTTATGTTTTAGTGCTTGGTTACGGTTATAATAGTTCATAAACTCTTGCTAACAAGCTAAAATATAATAGTTGTACATCGAGTTATTGAGAAGTTCGATGAACGAGTTGTTTGTTGGATGGGAGCTCCCACACCAAACAACTCATTCACAACGATTAGAAAGAAGCCGAAATATGCTCTCATGCTGGGTTGAAACTGCCAGAACATAATATTAAAAATATAAATGTGAACTTCAATTGTTAGCTTGATTTTTGTGACAACATGTTCTTTGATAAGACAACTATTGTGTAGAATGAACTTCTAATTTTTGCTCTCAAGTTTTTTGGTTCCTCCCAGTTACTTCTTCTGGCAGTTGATAACAATTAAAAGAGCTGATGTGATTTGATCATATTTCGATTTCTTTAGTTTGTGATGTTCTCATCTATAAGAAAAAATAACTAGCAAGATCAATAAATCAAACTGACTGAACTATTAATTCTATCAGTAAATTAACTGAACTAGTTAGTCTCTACATAATGACACAAAGGTCAAAGCACTTTATTTATTCGCTGAAATGGAAACTATCCTTGTTGTATAACTTAGCTAATTAAAAATATTGAATTAATCAAATTACAATATAATTTTGAGTTATAACGGACCATCATTATTTAAAAATTTATTATTTTATATGGAATAGATATGACGTCACATATCATACATGCATGCGGATAACAAGGATTTCTAGAAGAAATTAATAGTGTTGAAGATGGTTCAATTGTTTTGACCCAATTAATTTAGAGAGACCAATCTAAACACGTTGGCTTTTATAATTAAACACACATATATCACTTTGGTGGATATAACTGAATTTTTATGAGATGTCATTCTCATTGGTTTGGTTAAGTTGCAACTGATATAAAATTATATCAGTCAACTGATACACATTTTACTCTCTCTCTCTCTATATATATATTTGAAGTTGAGCATGAAAACATACTAAATTCAATTCGACTTCATGACTATTCGAATTTTGATCTGATTAAATTTATCAAGCAATAATCAAATCAAATTACATCAGAAAAGTTCCACACACACTACAAGTTCAACAATGCTAATAAAACGAAGAATTAGTCATGGACATTCAAAATAAAACTCTTTAATTTATTTCAAATCAAAATGAATGAGTTCGATAAGAATCTTATCAGAAATTCAAATAGCTAGACTTATAACAATTATGTGATATCATATCATGGTACTATGTATGGTTTATATCAAGCATTGATAGTCCTTGGGCATTAATTTGTAGGACTATAAATGTGAAATGACTTGGTTAAAACACATCATATATACCAAACTATGACTAAATGGACCGTCCAAAATTAGGGCATTTATTTCACTTTGGGACAATATTCTTTAAATAGGAACACATGGTCTTTTTTATAATTATTATAGTTTCTGTTCACTTCTTTTTAGTCTTTTCTTTTGAATAGCTGTCTCTTATCCATTTATGATGGACGAATTCAATCCAAATTGAACATATTTTCTTATGCCAAATTGTCAATTTTAAAAGCATTTAAATGCAAGTACTTACAAGTTACAACTTATAACCAATATAATAAACTTTATAATAAAAAAAAACTAAATATGTTTGGCGCATCAAATTTTCAATAGTTGCGACTCAATTAAGATATAAACGAATTCATATGTTTATAAGTGATAATTAATGATATAATATTTTCCCATACAATACAAACAAACTTTTATATATTATTTAACAATTTTGTTCAAACCAAGTAAATTTTTTGGATATCACTCCGCACTATGTTGAATCATGCTACTCAAATAGGTAGTTAGCTAATAATAGAGCCGACAATATGAACTTTAACTTGTTGAAACTTGAAATTTGATTAAACTTTGGCTTGATCCGACCCAACCAACTTCCGGATCGGATAAGCCCAAACAAACTTGTACGTATTCGCGTAATTTATGCTTGAAAAGTTAAAACCGGCCAACCTGAAATTCGATTGTTGGGTTAGCATTGGCAAGTCGAATTCGAGTAAGCTTGACCCGAACTCGAAACCAAAAATTTATATCTCTAGCTAATACCCTAATTGAGTAATTGTAGTTGTGTATGTTTATAGGAAAAAAAGACATATATGCCTATTTGAATGTGTGTGCAACAATGCAACAAAACCATATGATGATCCAATTGGACCACAAAAAACCCAGAAGAGTTAGGCCAATGGGGTTGAAGATGGCTTGGAAAATACAGGTCACCATTGACAAACATATACTAATGAAGAAACTTTGGATACTTTTGAGAGAGATAGCTGTGGAATATGGGGTTGAAGAAAAGGTCTTATAGGTAAGGTGTAGCTTGTTTCTGTTGCAGATGGGATTGCATATATATATTTATACAATTTTATTGATTTTAATTATGTTGGAAACTTCTCAAATAAAAGACGATGATGATTGAAATAGCAAGCCCCTCTCCTTTGACTTCCTTCTCTTTCTCTCTCTTTCAATTCAAATATATATACATGTCAATACACCCTTTGATTGATGTCTCTCTTTCTTTATTCCCAATCTCTCAACAAAGTACCAAAGTAGAAAACTTTTGAGCAACCCTTTTTTCTCCTCCACTTCCTCTTCAAAACCCATATTTTCTTTTCCATAGTTGGCTAGAGATCAGAGAGATAGAGATATGGGAAGAGCTCCTTGTTGTGACAAGGCTAATGTGAAGAAAGGGCCATGGTCTCCTGAAGAAGATGCTAAGCTCAAGGACTATATTGACAAGAATGGCACTGGTGGGAACTGGATTGCTCTTCCTCAAAAAGCTGGTATTGATTTTTGTTATGTATCATCTTTCATTCGTGCACATAGCACATAGCTCTGTTTCTCTGTTATTACAAATTTTAAGCTTTTTGGGTTTTGTTTTGGGAAAAATAGGTCTGAGGAGATGTGGGAAAAGCTGCAGATTGAGATGGCTAAACTATCTGAGACCCAACATTAAGCATGGAGAGTTCTCTGATGATGAAGACAGAATCATCTGCACCCTCTTTGCCACCATTGGCAGCAGGTAATTTTTTGTAATCACTTGGCTTATTTTTCAGCACACTGTCTTGACTGTAGTAGGCAACGACTCATGTCAGTCTCTCAAAACCTCGTTACTTACTAATGAAATCTTACGATTTCATCAAAAGTGTTGTGACCAAGTAGTTTGCATTTGTTTGTCGGTCTGTGAATTAATCGATCAATGTTCTAGTCGAGTAAGTTATTTTTGAGTAAGACGTCAGACAGTGGGATAGATACTCCTAATAGCTTTGTGTGAGTGAGTGGAGATTATAAATATTCACAAGGAAAAAGGTTGCATGTTCTTAGAATGTGCTCCTTTTTTTAGAATATAGTGTTGATGATCTGCATGAAGATCAAGAACTTTATTTAAATATATATATACACTGATACATATAATTATATGTATAGGTGGTCAATAATAGCAGCTCAGCTGCCAGGAAGGACTGACAATGATATCAAGAACTACTGGAACACCAAGCTCAAGAAGAAGCTAATCATGGCCACCACCACCACTTCTCATATCAGAAAACCACCAAACACCACCTTCTCATCTTTTCTTCATCAACCATACTCACCATATCATCATAATAATTACACTTCTGCCCCTGAAACCCTCAGGTCTAGTACTAGCACTCTTGATCTTGAATCCAACAGTTTCTTCACATCTTCCTCAACTTTCCAACAAGAGAGCCACATGAGCAACAATCTGGTCAGCACCAGCAGCTCCTCTGATGGCAGCCAAATAGACCATCACCACTACTACTACTACAACAACAACAACAGTTGCAACAATCTCTACCATGCAAGCTCTCATGAAGCTTCACATGGACAACAGCAAATATGGGGATCATCCACTGAAACCATGATCAACACTCCATTTTTGGACTATGGTCTTGAAGAGATCAAGCAACTGATCATTAGCAGCAACAACAGCAATTTTTTGATGGACATGTGAACAACAAAAATCTGATTCTTGTCATGATCAGTACTTTAAAGTTAAATCATGAAGATTTGGTGAGGAATGGTCTCAAGATTCAGAAAATGATCATTTTAGAAGAAAGCTAGTGTTTTGACAGTATATAGTAAAAAGCTTCATATCTGATGTACTTGTGGTTTTCTCTGATAAGTCTTTTTTTGGGAAATGATGAATGTTTAGTACTGTTTGAGGTCTGAGGAGAGAAACTGTCATGATTGAATCTATTTTTCAAGTACAGTGAAGAAACTTGAATTTAATTATTTAACCTAGCTAGTAGCAGCAGCCCACATGCTGCATTATTTTTTATATTATTGTACTGTGATTAATTTTCTTGAGAAAAATAAATATATATATTATTGAATTATATATGTATGTGCACTAGCTAGTGTTTCTTTGTTAATTGTGTTTAGTTTTTATGTATCTAAATCTGAATGGTAAAGATAATTATTGTGTGAGCTGAGCTAATCAGAACTTGGATTTTTGTAGAGTTGGTCATTTAGATTTCGAACCGAATAATATTTGTTTGGATTGAACCTGTTAAAATTCAGATTTTCAGTACAAAATGAGCAAATATGTATGATACAATTTGATTCAAAAATCAATCGGATCGATTTAAATTTCAAATATTCGCATGTTTTATTTAAATACACATCTTTCTTAAATAAGTATGTTATTAACTTTTTTCTATATATAATAAAGAAAATTAACTAGATATATTTTTTATGGTATTAATTACTAGTTAATTCTCAATAATATTTTATCTTGACCGTAACATTTGTGCAACTAGAAGCTTTGTTTTTATAATAAAATAAATAAAATATGTAATTGATTTATATTGTTATTAATTAATTAATTAAATAAGCATGTCAATTGGATAACAATCCCATTCAAAAAAGAAAATAGTGGTTGATGATCAATGGCATGACATATATGAGAGCTATACGTTAGAGAAAAAAGATGCAATAATTGATCATATCATTTTGAGTACAAAAAAAAATGAATTGCATGATTTAAACAAATCTAATTCAACAGGGGAAAATAATTTTTATACAATATATAACATTTTTCTAATGATATATTGCAAATTGATGTTTATTTTAGCATGTGATATTATGAAAATTGTTAATAGTGTAGGTACGAACCAATATGATCATGACATGTTTAATAATCGTATTGAATATATGACATATTTAACAAGTTAGGTAACTAAATGATATGTGTTGACACAACAAGATTGACGCAAACACGACCTAATACATTCTGCACGACAAAACTAACACCTTACTGAGATTAATAAATTTATAATTATACTCTCAAATGTAGATGCTAGGTAGCTATTTTATAGTCTCAACACGAACTTATACTAGTGTTGAGTTCATAAACACGATAATTTTGTGACGTGTTACGAAACAATTTATTAGCCTTCATATATAATTCTCGTAGCTAGGGAAGGGTTTATTTATACTGCAGTGAACATATATAATTGGTTGATTGGTTTTTCTGTTTTTTTTTCTCTGGAAAATTAGTATAAAAAATTAATTATCTAAATTAATTTATTTATTGAAGCAAGAACAGAAAGCAATAGGTTTGAAAGTAATGCTTTGACCTCTTCACCAGTTTTTGTTTGCTTCTTTGCCTTTTGTTTAGTCAAATGGGATCTGCCAGCTATAGGCATTTTGTGAGTTGGATCATAAAATAATCTCTATTAATTTTAGAGCTAGCTATGGCAAAAAAAAAATATATATATTTGATTTTAGTCTCTCAACTATCTATTTTATTTTAAATCGGTACTCAATACGATTTTTGTTTTAATTTGATTACATTATTCAAATTTAATTCATCAATCATGTTATTTTATTTCAAATTAGTCTAGTTCATTGGTCAAAGAAGACAAACGAGACAACTAACAAAAGTTATTTATGAGATTATTGTAAAATAAATTGTATAATTAAGATAACAAATTTGACATGATGTTTATGCAATTCATTATACAATTTTGTACCAAATTGATCATGCTAAGAAATTTTTTTGACTTAATTATCACTTTAACAAATATTGTCTAGACGATCTTATTTGACACGCATCGGTACGGATTAGATTAAATCAAAACCAATTTAACATGAATAATCCGCTACAAAAACATGAATAACATGAAGACAAAATAAATTGAGGTATTATAATAAAATATTTTTTTAAAAATATTTATTTTTATTTACTTGTTTTCTACAAATGTCTTTTCTAGTGGAGTGTTAAAAGGTCAAAAGGTGTGGTACCTACCAATTCATAAAAAAAAATTGGCAGACTTTTTGGCGCATAGTTACCATATTTTCAACAAATAAACATTGTCTTAATCAATGTTATATAATCTATCATTTTATCAATAATGGAACATCATACATGAAATAACAATGTTTCTCACTCATTAAACAGAACGTCACTTTAAACCCCACCTCACAAATTTCACCTCATATCGTCGACAATGAGACACGATTGTTTTTCAAATGGAGCCCTTAAATTTCATACAATTGACTTGTTTGGAATTGAATATACTTAATTTAATTTTTGTTTCAATCTAGTTTCTAAAATGTCCATATGGTTCAAATCTGCCCTTCAATTGCGTTATTTTGTTTCGATTTGGACTAATTCGTAACAGTATAATCAAGTTAGACTGACGCGAGATTATTTTTCTTTTATAACTTTTTTTTGAAGTCACAGCCACATGACGCTTTAACTTAAATAAATTTAAGAACGGGATCATTTTGAAACAAAATTGTACAATTAAATTGAGAGACCAAAATTGATATAGTAACTAGTGACAACGTTTCTCAGTCACGTAAGAAAATCATAAATCGCATTACCACAACAACCTAATTTAACAACATCGATACAAACTTAACCAATTCAAACACCTTGCGATGAAATTGAAACAGTACGAATAGTTTGAAGAACAAATTACAATAAAAATTAATTTGAATACCCAACTAAATGTAGAGCCGCCATTAACTTCCACTGATTAGCTTTGTTTTGTAATATCAAAGATTGTGTGGAAAATGGAGGACAAAGACATGGAAGCTAAACTTTTTTCCAACAAAGATGATCATTAGGGCACAAAATCAAACCTATTATAATTAATTATGATAATCATTACAAAATTAGGTTAGATTTGCACCAAAGTTCATGCATTAATCTTGAAAGTGCTTTATTAGAATTTGTTGTTTTGAACAAGATTTTATTTTATTAGCAAACAGTAACTTTTATTATTGAAGAATAAAAGTACAACGAAAAGCAAAACCCTAACCCAAACATAGGACCGGGTTTGCTAACCAAGATTGAAAATTAAAAGATAGAGCAACATCTTTGTCAGTACAGGAAACCAAGGAAAAAATAAAATTTTAAATACGAAAAACCGTGTCCGTGGCGGAAGGGAAAGCATCCTTAAACACGAGCCCATTACGACTCAACCAAATGAACCAAAGAGCGACGGCACATTTTAAAGATAATAATGGACCAGACCAACATGAGACCGAATTGGACCAGATAAGCATAAATTTATGGACCGAAGACCGGATCATATTCTTTCAATCCGAGTCTCAGGTTCGAGTCTCGTTACCGATGATATGGGTTGGAATTTATGAGTTTAAGGAAAGAACTAACAAGTAACAGAGCGACGCCTCCACTAGGGGATGAGAAACACAAGCCATTACAAACTGTTGTCCCGTTGCTTATCAAATATATTAACTCCATAATGACAATGTTCTATTATATTACCCATTGTTATTTGTTAGGCAGATATTTCTTATATATAAAAAGATTGTGCAATAATGTTCAAATTTATACATTCCCTCCAAAAAAAGAGATAATAATATTAATTGTCAACCAAGAGCAAGAGACATTTGTTGAAGTTGGGTGTAAATGAAGCAAAACATTATTTAAATTTGATCACTTTCACTTTTACTTTCAAATGAGTCATTACTCACTAATGTGATGCTGACTCCATTTTCATGAAGAACACAAAAAGTGAAAAAAACCCAATAATGTCCAATCTTCTTCAATTCTACATCCACAAGGCACCTAATTATTCAAAATATGGAACCAAACATAACAATCTTACCACAAAAGCAATACAACCCAGAAAATGAAAGCACTGACAATTGATAATATTTGACAAACAAATGTAACAACAAGAACATGTGAATCATGTGTTTGTTCACAAAGTCAATGCTTAAATTTTGATGTGATCAATGATACATGAAGATTCGATGATGTTCGACATGTTGCGTATGTTTTGTACATAGGAACAGAATATGATTATATGTACAGATTACAGAATGCACAAATATCTGCAGTTACGAGAATTACTTACAAGAAGTCCCATTGCCAGTAGATCTTGTCTACAATCCCTCCGCCGCTCTGAACTGCAAGGTGGAGTGTTTCGGATGCGGGAGGGACTCCCCAAAGTAAGGGCACAGCGACCGTCATGGTTAACCTTTCGTTCAGACCACCGCTGCTTGCCTTCTCTGCTGCAACAACCTGGAGCAGAGCAGAGAAGACACAAGGTTACGATCATGTGCCTAACATTGAGAGATCGGACATTTCAAAATCAAGCTAATACAAGATCGGTATGGAAGTGGGCCATCATTTTTCAACTTGCCTGGCGGACGATGTGTGCTTTTGCACAAAATTTCAATAATTTTACTAGTCTCTTCATCCCTAAAAGAGTGTCTTGTATTACTCTTTTGAAAAAAGAAATCAAGGGCAAGTCAGTGTTGGACATTTCCCCATGTATCCCATATGCATTTGTCTTGTAACATATGGTAGGCATTTGAAGTTCAAATCGAGGACTGCAAATTATTCTAGGCAACGTTGGTGGCTCCTCTAAAACCATCTCTTTTACAACCGAAAAATCTCCTAGAGTACCTAGCAGATGATGCGTGTCTTGTGCAAATGAGTGTCTTGTATTCCTTCTTCAGAAAAATAAAATAAAAATAAGAATTGAGAGTTGGACATTTCCCCGCGTACCCTCATATGAATATGTATGGTAAAACTTGCTAGGTATTTAAAGTTCAAATCGAGAACCACAAATTATTCAGGGCAATGTTAGTTCGCTACTTTAGAACCCATCTCTTTTCCAACCAAAAACATCTCTTCGCGTACATATGAGAGGAAGCATGCTTTTGTGCAGAATTTCAATAATTTTACTACTCCCTCCGTCCCAAATGGGTGTCTTGTATTCTTTTTCTTTTCTTTTTCATTTTTTTGGAAATAAAAATTAAGGATAAAAGAGTGTTAGACATTTCTCCATGTACGCATTTGTTCGTTACAAACTCAAGGAGTTCTAACTAGTTAATATAGGGTACTATTAGTGACTCATGTATATTTAGCCTCTTAAAACGGAAAAGGAGGCTCATTTTGGGACTGGGGGAGTATAAATTAGTAACGCCAAAACAATAAGAACTGGAAAAGTAAAATGTTTCCTAGATGTGTGCAGAAAACATCCATACCTCCCCACCATGCTCCAAAACAGTGTCTTCAACAACGTCACTTAGCATCTCAATAGATCGGCAAAACCCAAATATACAAAGTCTTCTGCCCATATCAAGTCCCTAGAACAACCATTTACCATAAGCATAATTAGTGCCATAGAAATCAAAGCATGGCTTAGGAACAGCACAGACAATGCTTACATTTGTTGCTGCAATATCAAATAGTGCACCTAGACACAGGACCTGGTTTGGATCCATGTAATCGCTCTCTTGAAACCGTTGGAATCTCTTAGGAGTCCTTGATCTCCCTTGCTTCTTCTGTCAATTATCCATTAAACTGATAAACTTGGAGAATATGTTTTAAAAAGAAAAATCATAATACAAAGGAGAAACTATACCAACTAAAAGGCGTAAAGGTATCTCATTGTTTTCATTTGTTTTCAATAAACTATGCGTGCTGTAAAAAATTGAGAAAATAGTTTCACTTGAAACAAAAAATTATACTATAATGATTTTTTGTAAACAAGAAATGAGAAAATTTGAATTCATCTAGATGGCCGCTTGAATTTCCATAATTTATCACTTAGCACGAAGACATGAAAAATGACTACTAAAATACATACATCAGATGAACTAACACGTCGAGGGACCATGGAGCCACCAATTTGAACAAGTCCATCAGAGGTGAACAATGTGATTCTCTCTTCAGAAACCCATTCAATATCTGCAAAAGCGTGCAACAAAAGCCATCTCAATCAAAAGTAATAATATAACCCCATTTAATCAATTATTAAGCAAACGCATTATCCTCAGACAATATAAGAGAATCAAAACTGAAATTCTCCTTCTAAATGCACAATATTAAAGTATGAGACACCCCATGAGGAACCATTATTTAATTTTTCACATCATGCCATGGGAGCACAATACAACAACAGCAACCATCAACCAAGCCATTTACCAAATAATGATTTAGCAAAACTCTTTGATACCCTGTATTTGTATTTTTCTCCTCAAGTCCATCCTATCTAAAGTTATCTCCTCTGTGAAGCTAAGCATTAAAATGTTTCATGGCATTCCTCACTACTTTCCTTCTTAACTTAGGTCTTAGGCTTATCCCCACTCATTTTATTTTCTTATGAGGTCACTGGTAATCCCACTACGCTGTGCATGTCCAACACACATTAAGCTAAGCACAATACCCTTGTTGTAAATGTAGTTCTTGTCCATTAGAATGGAATAGATTTTAAGTTAAAAGATATTATTGGCGAAGAAATATAAAATATCGTCATCTGACAAGGGAAACAAAAAAAAAAAGTTCGCTACGTTCATGTTAGTAAAGATAGCCTGTATAATCTCTATGCTGTTTTAAAATACTGTGTCAACCAAATGATCACACATTAAATGGAACTACCATTGAAACCTGAAAGCTCCACAAGACAACATGCATTTGCGCAGAACATGCAGGAATTCTATCAGTCATAAAAAAAATATGAAATTTCAATTAAATGTTAAATATAGTCACTGTACATATATAATATGTTTGTTCTCTGAACATTTTTCTTTTTGGTACAAGTTTCTTCTGCATTATCCAATAACACATACATTGGACTCTATCACTTGATTCCAATTGACATTATAAGATACTCTGACTGCTTACTCCAGCTGAGCTGACTGTAAGGCTCACACCTTTAATGCTTGTGTTGTGCCCTTTTTGAAAACCTACTCAATCCAGCTGAGCTGACTGTAAATTATTAATAACTAAGATCCTTCTGCAGACTTAAACTCTTGAACACTTTCATATTTAACATACAGATGATAAAGATTCAAGAATTGTAACTATAAGCCATGATCCAAGTATCCAATTCAGTCCAAACAAGATAATAGCAACTCAAATTCAAGCTTCAACGACCAAATCACTAACTAATAGCACAAATTCACACTCAAAACTTCAAATTTCCAACTTCAGAAATCAATATTAGATCCAAATTCAAGCCTCCAATGCTTGTACAATTCCCTTTTTTTGAAAACTTCCCTCAATCCAGCTGACTTAAACTCTTGAACACATTCATATTTCACATTCATCGCCAAAGATTCCAGAATTATAATTATAACCCATGATCCAACTCAGTCCAAACATGACAAAAGCAGCTCAATTCCAAGCTTCAACAACAACCAAATCACTGAAAACGAATGGTACAGATTCATACTCACAACCTTAAATTTCCAATTTTTAGAGATAATTAATTCAATCTAAGTTCAAACAATGGCTAAAAATGGAGAACCCAAAACCAATTAGCAACACATACAAGTAAAAATAAAAATTCTGAAACCGGAAACGAAAATTTTAAAACGCACCACCGTCTCCGCTGGACCAAGGCATGAAACCGAAGGAGTCGTCGTCACCGAGGAAACTTCCAGAGCCGGAAGCACTAGCGGAGACTAGACGAGACGATCGGCGACGGGAAATTGGGAATCTGGGAAGGGTGAGCTGCGAAGAAGAAGGAGAATCTCTGGAGCGAGAAAGGGACGGAACGGAAGAGAAAACAGAGAAGCAGAGAGCGGAGGTTTCGGCCATTGGAGAGAGAGAGAGATTAAGGAAGAAATGTAGAGAGAGAAAGAGAGAAGAGGATGAGGAGAAAGAGGGAAAGCAGAGAAGGAGAATCGGAGAATTTTCGTCTATTTTTTTATCTATTCTTTTATCTCTTACTAATATCGTACATGAATGGTTGGTCCCTTTAGATTTGCCGGCTTACTTTTCTTCTTAAGCTACCTTTGAGATACGGAGTAACAAAGTAGAATGAAATAATTATTTCAGTTAGAAATTTTTGTTAGTTGAAATACTTATTTTATGTTATATGTTTGTTGTATCTCAAATTTATTTTTTATTTTAAATTAAAAAAATTATCATTAAAATTATTTTAATATATTTAGATGAAAAAAATTGATTATTGTTATGTTTAATATTTTTGACATAAATATTGTATATTTTTTTAAA
>JAYMTA010003021.1:0-15140 GCA_036897625.1 Pelargonium cotyledonis | reverse complement strand
AAACATAATTGAGGCGAATCAAGGCTTAAATGTCGGGGTAAATGCACTAAATAGTATGCACATATTCCACTTATCAATATACAGGTGCAATTGGACACCATCAAAATACCTTAATGTAGCTTAGATGAATCAAATCCATTTGGGCATAGCATATTGTGAGCGATGATGAACTAGAGGAGTTTATCAAACACCATATGAACAACCTTTCTGATATAGAAACCTATATCAAGCAGTTTTGTATGAAAAAAGAGAATTTTGATGAGAACTTTAGAAGCTACTTTAATTCCCTTCAATATTTACATAGAATCACAAAACTGGATCTTAAATATCCATGGATAAAAAATATCAGTTCCTCGATCGGCAAAAAGGCCAGCCAAGTGATAGCGCTCCACGCGAGCATAGAGACGTTCAAGAGCCTTGCGAAAAAGGTTCTCAATCCTTTGTGGATAGATGATCGCATGTATTTTCATAAGTAAATTTTCCACTACGAAGCTCACACGTGTACCGAGATCCTCGATTCTCCATCGATTGTTGTACCTGATAACTTGTATTTTATACTAGTTATCCAAACCTAAATCATACTAAAACTAGCATGGCTCATGCATTTCCACCTCTTGTTTTGGCTTGAATAATGTAATTTAGACACATTTAGCGTTAGTTGACCTTTACGAGTGTGTTAGTTTATTTTTCATGTTTTTAGCTTATTTTTAGTAGTTTTCGAGTATATTGTGTATATTTTTGCCTCTTTTATGTGCGGTGGGTGTTTATGTTGATTTTCAAGTATTTTGGAGCGCAAGAAATGACCGGAAAGGAGCAAAATGACCAAAGCCAACAAAAGACAAAGTTGGTCAATGGTCAAAGTTTGACTAATGTCACGGCATCAGTAGCGTTTACAAAACGCCAACCTTTGCGCGTTGACTCGGTCAGCGCCGTCACGTAAAGATGAATGTCGAAGGCATTCACAGAAAATGCCACGACATTCGTAAGGGTTTCCCGAACTTCAGAAGCGATGTGTTGACTTCCTTCATGTACCATCACACATTTCGTGAGCGCCGCGATGCCCGGGCATTTCCAGATTCTATAAATAGGTGTTTTGGGCTTCATTTTTGGTATCCGTGAAGAGGAGTTGGAAGGTTGTGCAAGTTTGGAGCTAGTGCTGGGTATTGGGGAGGCTCATTGGAGTCCCCTCTTCCGCCCATGTAGAGTGTCGTACGAGACAATGCCGAGTGGTGATGTCTACTTGGTCTCTTTTATCGTTTTCGTTTTATATCATTAGCGTTGGGTTTTCACTTTGTATTCGAATAATTCTTCATCTATGAGATTTACATTTGCTTTACATTTTGATTGTTTAACTTGTATAATTGTCTATAACTGCGCATGTTATCCCAATAATGGATAATCGTGTATTTGACTGCAATTTAATTATAGTTTAGTTTAAATATTGTTTAGTTGTGAGATCCTCGGTATTACGATGATCTACCAAGCCTAGAGCTTGTGTGTGGAGTAATTAACCATGAACGTGATCACAGTACGACCGTTATCTTTACCATGGAAACGCCTCGTATGGATCGGATCATCGTATATGGTGGTTTCTTTTGTTGTAATATGCTACAGGGCACCCTATGTCCCATGTAGCATTGGACACAAGCTAAAGTGTATGTGCCCCCTCTGCAGTAATATGCTTGGGGGAGCAAATTGTGCCTAGGTAATAACTGGGGATGGCGTCTTCACTTTAAGTCTCAGTGGGGACAACATGTGGGACAAAAATAATTAGATAGTGTTCATTTTATGTTTGAATTTGTTGTACCAATTCTTTTACTTGATTTCCATTGCCTCGCTGCATTTTTTCGATTCCCTTTCTTCATGAATCATCTGTACATATTTATCTTTATTGTTTATTTTTCTTTTATTTGTTCTATCTCTATCAACACAAAATTGGTTTAAACGCTTTTTAGAGTAGAAACCGCCTTTAGGTCGGAATGACTTTTCAGTCCATGTGGATTCGATACTCGAATTCCTCGTAAGCTCAATATTAGTTCGACACAATCCATGCACTTGCCGAAATGAGTGTCAGTACTAAAATCAAGACATCAACCCTTCAAAGCATGCCTAACTCGAAGACATGATAAAATTAGAACCCAAAAAAATATCCCAAAGTGTTCGCCACTTTGGGGAAGGATATTAAACTGAGAAGAAAAATGGTCAAATAGAGGGTCAAATTAGACCAAGAGCACAAAGTTTGAAAAAGGCCAAAAAAAATGTCTAATAGGAGTCATAACTCATAACATGTCTGAACACACGACCTTACTTGAACAGTATCTCTATTACAGGCTCGTACCTACTAATCCTTGATTAAAAAAAGGACAAATTGCAGTAAACCCCTATGGGATTAGCAAATTTTGCACAAAACCCACCTCGAAGATTAGATTAAACAAAAAACCCACCAAATTTTACCAAACTTTTTTTCCATCCAACTGACCGATAGTGAGGTAATGAAATACCATTTTACCCTTAGTTTTGATTTTATTGTTGAGGCCAAACAAGCCCTTAGCTTGAACTTAAAATAATAAAAAAAATATTAAAAAAACAGATCTGGAACATTCTTCACCCACCGTCGACCTTCACATACAGACCTCCGACGATGCATGAATATATGGCCTTCGACCTCCTCTCTCTCTCTCTCGGTTCCAGCGGCGATGGAGTCATCGTGCTTGGGTTTGGACCAGATCGAGAACAACGGTGAGCTGAGGACGACGGTGAACCAACGATCTCTCTCCTTTATGCTTCAAATCGAAGAATATATGGCCTTCGACCTCCTCTCTCTCTCTCTCTCTCGATTCCAGCGGTTATGGAGTCATCGTGCTCGGGTTTGGACCAGATCGAGAACAACGGTAAGCTGAGGACGACGGTGAGCCAATGATCTCTCTCCTTTATGCTTCAAATCGAAGCAGATCTGACCAGCTTCGGCGTCGTCTAGAGAAAATAACCACCACCGGGGTCGTTCATTGTCGGCTCCAGCTCCACCGTCACTGGCTCCGTCCAGATCTGGGCTCAAACTCCGGTGACCTCCGCGGCAACATGAATTTGGAAGAAAAAAAAAGGGTAAAGTATGTATCAGATTATGGGGTTTTACAGAGGTTTGAGAAATAGGAACAAGTAAAATCTATAAGTGAAATAGTAAATTGATATACATGATTGTTTGCTCATGTTTCCATGGACGCTAACATGAACATCAAGTCAAAAAGTAAGGGGGTTATTTTAAGAATGGTTGGGATACACCATGGATATACTGAAAATGTTAAGCTTTTCAAAAGTAGGTTCTATAGGTCAAAAGGTGAGAATCAGATTTGGTTACAAATAATGTTGTGAAAACTGGACCGGATCGGCCAGGTCAACCGGTTGACCCGGGACCCGATAGGGTCACCGGTCCGGTTGTATGTTCACCCGCAAAAGAAGTCAAACCCGGTCAAGACCAGAATAACCGAGGTGGGTTTTGTGCAAAATGTGCCAACCCCATAGGAGTTTACTACAATTTGCCCAAAAAAAACATTTCTGAACACGCTCCACATTTAATCCATGCACCCAATGCACATCATCCACGTGACATACACACCTTCATGTCCCCAATCCACTCCTACTACGTCTATGCGGGCCGTGGCTCGCCTAAGACCATCTCACATGCACCCTATGTGCCAAGTGGCATGCTCTAGCTCTCACCTAACTAGCATTTTTCTTGTTACCAAATTGTAATACTCCTAGTCTGTACCATAATGCACTTAGGAGTCCCTCGTCTAGTTAAAGGTTGAACTTGGTTAAGTGGCATGAGTCAAGAGGACAAGTTGGGAGAGTCACATGACAGTTGCCACAAAATCGAAGGTCTACATTACATTTCTTCCCCTTTTCTAGAGCATCACCAAGTTAGGCAATTCAAAGGGTTCGTTCGGGCAAGTTGATGGGTTGACTCAGCCGAGTCAAAGGGAATACTTAGATCCAACTGGCCTCCAAGTTGATCTCATGATGGGTCACAATATCAGATCAAATTTGAGGTCTACCTTGTTTACTTCACCAACGAGATGACGCCACTCGATGAGTGCTTGGACATCTACACAAGTGCATCACACCAAATGATCAAAGGAAAGCAAAATACATCCAAACTCCATGTACATGTACATGGAATTTTCATAACTCATGGGCATACCCTCAAGGATTTTATGATAATACTCCACGTTGATTCAAGTCAATTTTTGGACTTGATTCTATCCAGGTCACTGAGATATTGAGGTACTTGGTTCTTAGACCATTTTCTATGTGAGGTTTGGTAGAGACATGATTCAAAATCATCTTGCAATTGTTGGTGAAGTTGACAAAGTCCATGAAGCTGTTGGAAGTGGCTGAGATTAACAAGGATGTGGTTTAGTGGATATTTTATCTTTATTAGTTGTTGAACATATAAATTAGTTCCTATTTTGTTGCTTGAATGGTTTAGTGGAGTTTGTTATTGCTCTAGCTTCAAATAGTATATATAGAGTCTGTAATCACTTAATTCCACACATGAATGAAATCACAGTCTTTCTTGATAATACTTCATTTGTTCCATTGTTGTTAATTTCTATTTCTGCTATTGATCATTATTGGTAAGTCCACTTGTTCTTGTTGTGCAGATTATAGTTAAGAAACAACACTTGGTATCAGAGCTGTTTGGGCGTGAAAATGATAGCAAACAATGGAGCAATGAGCATTGGACAACCGGCAATTCCAGTGTTCAAAGGAGAGAACTATGAATACTGGAGCATAAAAATGAAGACACTCTTCAAATCTCAGGATCCCCTGGGATTGGGTTGAGAATGGCTGTGTAGCTGAGGAGATTGATTTCAGAGAAAGGAAAAACAAGGACTCAAAAGCTCTTTTCTTCATTCAACAAGTTGTCCATGATATGATCTTTTTGAAGATTTTTGCAACAACTATAGCAAAATAGGCATGGGACACACTGCAAGTTTCCTATCATGGGTCATCAACTATGGTAGCTGTAAAATTGCAAACACTCCACAAAGAATTTGAGAACTTGCATATGAAGATGGTGAGAAGGTGCAATCTGCAAATCAATTGAGAGCATATGGTGATACCATTGTTGAAAAAGCCATTGTCAGTAAAGTTTTAAGGAGCTTGACTCCAAAGTTTGACCATGTTGTAGCTGCAATTGAAGAGTCCAATGATCTCTCAATATATACCTTGGATGAGCTTATGGGTTCATTGCAGGCTCGTGAAGTAAGAATTAATAAATCTAATAAAAATAAGTTAGAAGAGAATGCATTTCAGGTTGTTGATGAAATCAGCAAAGTGACTGACAAATATGGAGGTAGAGGCATAAGCAGTTTCAGAGGAAGAGAAAACTTCAGGGGCAGAGGAAGTTTCATAGGATGAGGAATATGTCCAAGAGAAAGTGTACAGTGCCACAACTACAAGAAGTTTGGTCATATTAAGGCAGATTGTTGGTTCAATGGCAGACAGGCCAACTTTGCAGAAGCGAAGTATGATGATGCCAAATTGTTCATGGTTAAACAAGAGACTGGTGAGTCAAATTTTGATGTTTAGTATATTGATAGTGGGTGCTCCAATCATATGATACGCATTAGAAGTTCATTTAAGAGGTTGGAGGAATTCAATAAGACAGAAAGAAGAATGTTGTGCTAGGAAATGATGAAGCAATGAAGATAGAAGACAAAGGCTCAATTGTTTTCAAAGGTGCGGAAGGTCAACAAAAGACTCTAGATGGTGTACAATATGTTCCAACACTAGCTCATAACTTACTTAGTGTTGGACAATTGATATCATCTTGTTTCTCAATCTTATTTGATGAAATAGTGTGCACAATTACTGACAAAAGTGAGAACAAAGTTGTGGATGAAGTGAGCATGACAGAGAACAACATGTTTCTTCTAAACTTCTCAAATTTAGAGGGAATGGCATTTATAGCTGAAACAAAGAAGGAGACATGGCTTTGGAATCTAAGATATGGTCATTTGCATGAAAAGGGACTCAAGTTGTTAGCACAGAAGCAAATGGTGCAGGGACTGCCTAAAATTCAATCATTAGGCATTTTCGAAGGGTGTGTGTATGGCAAGTAGGCTAGGAAATCATTTCCTAAAGAATCAACATGGAGAGTTTCAAAGTGGCTGGAGTTAGTTCATGCTAATTTATGTGGTCCAATGCAAACTGAATCCTTGGGAGGTAGCACCTCTCTTGACTTTACAAGAATGAGTTAAATGTTCTTTCAGAGTTCAAAGGTTGAGACATTTTATAACTTTCTCAAGTTCAAAGTTGTACAGAATCAAAAAGAAGTGAACCTGAAGTGTCTAAGAACTGACAGAGGTGGAGAGTTTCTCTCAAAGCCATTTAGTGATTTCTGTGTAATAAATGGAATCAAAAGAGAACTAACAAATCCCTATACACCTGAGCAAAATGGTGTAGCTGAGAGGAAGAACAGAACTGTGGCTGAAATGGCAAGAAGCATGCTGAAATTACCCTTCACTCTATTACCCTCCATCTTCATCAAGAACATGTTCATCATGTTCTGCCGAAAAATTCATAATTTCACCAGAAAATTCATAGTTTCACTGGAAACTTCAAAGCTTTTCCGCGAGATCTTTTCAAAAATTAAAAAAAAAATCTTAACAAACTTAATTTTTTTTGAAAAAAATCCCAACAAACTTCAAACATCACACCAATTAATCCAAAATTACCAAAATTACCAAATTTTCACTGCTGGGTTTTGGGGTTCCAGTGAGGGCTTGCCGGTATCGGAGCTCGTGGATGAAGAAGGTGCTTTTGCCGTCGAGGTCGCGGAGCTCGTGGACGAAGGAGGCCGTCCAAACGACCTACAGCTCCGTCGCCGCGAGAGGCGATAGGCGAGAGGAGGATGCGAGATCTGGACCAGATTTGGAAGGAGGACATCGGCCACTCGCGGAGCTCGCCCAAACCCACTTCGTGCTCGTCGTCAAACCCACTCAGTGCAGCCGGTTGCAGAGGTGGTCGAGTACCACCGAAGCTTGTATGGTGGTCCAAATCTGAGGATCGTGAAAGGATGAGAAGATGGAGATCACGGTAATGGCTGTCCTTCTAGATCTGGAGCTCGACGGAGCGAGCGCCATCGCCGGTGAGGGCTTGCTGGAGAAGACAAAGAGGTTGCACCTCTGTTTCTTTTTTATTTATTATTTTTTTAATATTTAAACCTTATAGACCTGTTTGGTGGTTCTTCTTTTATTTAGTAAAGGGTATTTTGGTCTTTTTGACCACTCAAATGGAAAATTGGATGGAAAACTTGATGTGTAAAAATGTGGCATAGTACAGGGGTAGTAATAGTTACATACTAAAGTTGAGAGTGAGCAGGTATAAAAGTTGTAAAGTACATGGGTGGTATGTGTAATTTTCCCTAGTAGGAATGTAATATTTGATGAAGAAGCTAGGTGGAGAGATGCAAATGATGAGGAACAGCTTCCAACAATTGTAGAAGAGGAATCTGAAGCAGCACAGACAACAACATATTCACCAGAGACTATCTCAAGCTCACAACAATCCTCTGACAATGAAGAAGGAAACAGTAACAATTCAAGTGATTTCTCTCCTAGACCTCTCAAATTTAAGTCTTTGAGAGAAATCTATGACGTAGACCAATTTGCACTAATGACTCAGGATCCTGCAAACTTTGATGAAGTTGCAGACAATGACAAATGGAGAGGTGCTATGTAAGAGGAGATACAATCAATTGAAAAGAACAAGACTTGGGAGCTCATTGACGTGCCAAGAGGAAAACCAACAATTGGAGTTAAGTGGATCTTCAAGACCAAGTATGATGCAAAAGGCAGAGTCAAGAGGTACAAAGCAATGCTAGTGGCAAAAGGCTATGCTCAGCAATATGGCATAGACTATGAGAAGACCTTTTCACCATTGGTTAGGTTTAAAACATTTAGACTTTTCCTAGTTGTTGCAGCTCAGTTTGAATGGAAGTTCTATCAATTAGATGTGAAGTCAGCCTTCTTGAATGAAGATCTTGAAGAAGAGGTGTTTGTACAACAACCTGAAGGGTTCAGAGTAGAAGGTCAAGATAAGAAAGTGTGTAGGCTGCATAAAGCTCTTTATGGCTTGAAGCAAGCTCCTAGAGCTTGGTATGCAAAGATTGACACATACTTTCAACAAAATGTGTTCTCAAGGAGTGAAAATGAGCAAACCCTTTACATTAAAAGATAAGGTACTATTGATATTATTATCATTTGTCTTTATGTAGATGATATAATTGTCATAGGTTCTAACCAAGGCATGATGGAAAGAGTTTAAAAAGAGACTGATGGAAAGTTTTGAAATGACTGATCTGGGAGAGCTTCACTACTTTCTTGGCTTGGAATTGATTCAGGGGGAAGATGAAATTTTTGTGTCACATAAGAAGTATGCCAGAGGCTTGTTAAAGAGATTCAAGATGGCAGACTGCAAACAAGTCTCAATACCTATGAACAAAAATCAGAAGCTGATGATCAATGATGGAAGTGAAGAAGCTGATGAAAAGCAGTTCAGAAGCCTAGTTGGATGATTGATCTATCTCACTCATACCAGGCCTGACATCTGCTATGCAGTCAGTTTAGTCTCAAGGTTTATGAGCACACCAACATAAGCTCATTATGGAGTTGTTAAGAAAATAATAAGGTATGTGATAGGAACACTTGGATATGGTATCTGGTACACTAAGAGTGCTGATTTTAAATTAGTGTGGTTTGCTATTAGTGAATGGGAAGTAAGCTTTGATGATCAAAAGAGCACTACATACTAGAAATGTGTTCACTCTAGGTTCTGGACTAATTACTTGGTGCTTTAAGAAACAACCAGTTGTTGCTTTCTCTACAACTGAAGGAAAATATTTATCTGGTTCTACTGCAGCTTGTCAATGTGTTTGGTTAAGAAGACTGCTAAGTGGCTTTGGCATTAAGCAACAGAAGGCAACAAAACTTTTTTGTGACAATCAATCAGCAATTCAAATTGCCAAGAGTGCGGGAAAACAAGGAAACTCAAAACACATTCAGCTCAGATATCACTTCACCAAAGACTTGATCAAAGATGGAGAAATTTCAGTTAAATATTGTTATACGTAGGCATACAGTCTCTAATATGGGTGTAATACCCGTGTAAGCGTGCCTAGCCACTCCCGCAAAGTACTGGACCGATCCTTTCAGCAAGAAGTCACATCATACCCCATATTAGGAGGGAGACCCTTTGTCAGCATTTTGTATGTCTTACTATCATATTCAGTCAAGGCTGGAAGATCCTTGGGAGGTGATGCACATACCCAAGACGGTCTCGATGAAAAGTAAAGCTTAGTCGTGACTGGATGAAGAACTTGTGGTTACACTACCCATCATCTTTAGGCCACTCTGGACTGAGGATTTTACCTCTTTTAGGCATGAGGCCCAGGTGCTCTGTAGCTGAACCAGCGAGGTGCTTCCGAGCATACTAGTGGGTGAACAGTCTCACTAATGGCTCTCATCCCATTAGCCTGCACAAGGTAGTGAAACAACTAATCTTCTAGATCGATGCAGGGTTCAAGTCACCCAAGCGTTAGCCCAACTGAGAAATAGTGAACTCCATGAAGGGGTCCAAGGGAAAGGTCATCCTAGCAGCAAAGTAACTCATGTACACTGACACCTCGCCTCGATGGGGACCCTCATCTTCCTCACTGTGTAGGTGAGGCAGGATATCCTTGGGATCAATACGGTGTAGCGAAAATAACTTTGCTACCTCATCCTCGGTGACGGGGTAAGTGAGGCCCTCTAGAGGAATCCACTAAGATAGGAAGTAACAGGCTCAACATCAACTAACTCCTACACCATGGGGCTAGAGGGACCCCTCAAAAAGTCGTAGGAGAGACCTTGCGAAGAGTAAAAGAAGCCTAGGAAGCCAGACGAAGGGGAGCAGGAGTCGTGGTCTCATCGTCTGACCCATCTCCAAATAAGTCTCGACTTGTCACAAATAGGGTGATAGGCTCTTTCTCACGAACAGTAGAGGATGAGGCTGCTTGCTTCCCATTCTTTGAGGTTCCAGACATGGTTCTTGAAAGGTGAAAATTTTATTAAGTCATGAAATTACACCAAAATTTAAAATGCACAATTGAAAAAAAGACGGTTTGGGGTCAAGATGTACAACCTCGTGGACCCATGCTCTAAAAGAAGCTCTATCCATAAGACGTTAGGAGGCCGTGACCATGGTCTTTTTCCTACGCAGGCAATATCCACGGTCAGTTCATCGGATCACGAAGACCTCGCCTTCCGGCCACGCCAAGCATGTCCTACTGTACGCACGCATCCATCCTTCCCGTATCGACTCGTGCAGATGCACGGAGGGAGACAACACCTATCTTGCATAGCCTCACGGCCATGCAGTGTATCCCCATGGCCGCATGTCGTAGCCATGAGCCCCAAGTCAGACGTCTCACAGTGTGGGAGCTAGCCGTGGACAACGGCAATCCGCAAAGCATAGACAACCTGTCCGTGGACGGACAAGAGCACACACCAGGGACCCATGTACGGTTGTGCACCTTATCAGGCAATTAAAAAAATTGACAACAGTGGCAGCCGTGCACCATACCGTGTATGCCAAGAAAGAATAGATAAAAACAACAAAAGTATGTTCGAAAGTTGGAAGAGGAAGAAAAAACAAGTACAAAAAAATTATCACTTACTTATTTTCAGGTAGTTGAATATGCTTATGGAAGTATTGAATCCAAATTTAGAAAGTCGCACGAGCATGAGATAATTAGGATGACCGATCTCAATTATAGATGTGTGGGAAAAAAGTTGGTTTCCTATTGGGAAACCTAATTGGCAAGACACAATAGAGTTTCCTAAATCAAATTAGGAAACTACTTTCCTAATTCAACAAGGAAAGGCTAGTTGACCAAGACAGTAAGTTGGGAAGATGGGTCAGCTTTACGGTACTCCAATGTGGACTCGATAAATCAACTCTACTCAGAGCGGGTGGCAATTGATTCAACATAAAAAAAATCGGTCACCTTCAAACCAATAAGAGAGTGACGCGTGGCATGACAAGTCAAGGTTAGAAGTCAAAATTGGAAGTGAAATTGGGTCTGTAGGGAAAGGGGTCACGTGAGCCGCACGGGCCCACTAAGGCACGTGGGAGGCACGACCATGAGGTGGGGCCCACACAACCTCACTCTCTCATCCTCTTCTCTATGACCGGCCCAAAGGGGTACCAAACCCCTAGACCCCTCTTCTTTGTTTTCTAAATTGAAGTGTCATCCAATGGAAAAAGTTTGATCAAAATTAGGAAAGTTCAAGATAAGGAAATAAAGATAACAACCATTTACATGCAACCTTATACACGCAAACCTAGACGGGCACTCCTGGACAGGTACCACCCTATCACATGCCTTCCCATCAAGGATTACCCATCAAGGACCATCCGTTGGGGTCATTGTACCTAGGGGTCACCAGACCATGGGTCATCGTACCAAGGTTCTTCAGATAGGGGTTCCTAGGGGCTAGGAATCTACCAGACCCAAGAGACATGAATCAACATAGTCCAAGACAAGGAACATTGGCCTATGAGAGGGCCAAGTGATCGTTCATGTACCCTGGAGAGGTCTCATGCGCCCCACCTGGCTCTGCACCCTAGTCCATGCACTCCCAGACATCTATTGGAGATGCACTTCACTTTTCATATGGTCGGGGGCCAAAGATATTGAGAACCCAGTGAAAAGCAAGACCAACTGGCTATGAGACAAACTGAGAATGTCGGATGCCTTATTGGTGTGCAGATCTAATAGGCACCGCGCCATCACCCAACGCCTGCCCTATCGCTGTGCAGATCTGACAGGCAGGAACCACCTAGCTGCCGACCTCCCAAAGCCCACTGGAGGATAGGTAAGCTTGAAGTCTATCAAAGGAGACTCAACCCCACATAATCAGGGTCGGTCACTTCACTTATTGAACATACGCAAGAACCCAAAAACGCTCTCATACGTTCTTCGTGTGTTCTTCATCAATCTTGGAATATTTTTCATTTAAAGAATGATATTCGGTGATTCGATTCTTGGTCTTTTACATATTATTTGTTTGTGTGGAGACTTATTCTCACGCTGGAGGCGCTTTCTCGGACACACATAAGGGGTACTGTTTAACGGTGTGTTACCTGCGCAGACCCACAATTATTGACCAGATGTGGATCACTACTACCACCTCAGACTCAGACTCAAAGACCTAATTTTGACTTAGTCAAAATCCCTAACATCCGAGAAAAAGAAAAGGTAATTAGATTTAATAAGAAACTCTAACTCTTGGATAAGAAGACAACACAACGCCATACTGAACCCTTGATTTTTGACATAGAAAAAAGAATCAATGTAATCATTTAGTGTATGACTTTTCTAATTTTAAGCAAAACTACTCATTTCCATTTTGTCTGGTAAATATTGCATTCAATTCAAATTCACGGCATGTATACACTATTATATATATTATTTTTTCTTTTTAAATACTAAAAACTAATAGTTTATTAAAGGGTAAAATGTTACTGGGCCTCTTGGATTTACCGGTTTTTTGGATTTGGCCCTCAATTAGGGTTTTGCGTGGTTTTAGACCTTTAACTTTCCATTTTTTTGAAAAAACTCCAAATGACTTATGATAACTGGTAAGTTACCGCCACGTCAGCAAAAATGCCACGTCGGTCTGCCACCTCATCACTCCATTCCACATCATCATGCCACATGTACGAAAGCGTGTCGTTGTTTTGGCCAAATCTTTTAAACCTAAATAAATTGAAAATGTGCTTTTACTATTTTGCCCTTTATAGTTTCAAATTTTTATAATTTTACCCTCTCCTTCCTCTCTCTTCTCTCTCTCCTCTCTCTCTCCTGTGTCCTCCTTCCTCTGTCTCTCTCTTCTGTAAAAACATGAGAATAAAAGCAAACAAAGCAGCAAAACTGTATGGCGATATAAGAATCTGGGCAGGCACAGGAGATACTCGATGCCAAACCCAGCACTTGGTTTTGACTACAATGGTAAATCCTCTCCAGAAGGAAGGGTCGGCGGCGGCAGCGGAGGAAAAAAGATGCCTTGGACTCAACCAGCAGGTGAGGATGGTTGGTAGCTTTAATGGGTAAGAGAGAGTGGTGTATTTTCTCTCAGGAGTGACCAAAAAGTTCTAATTTTGTAGCGCAACTAAATCCACTAATACCAAATATTTAGACCTAATTTCATATCATCACCTTTGATTTAATCTCATACCTACCCACCTAAGCCAAGATAAATCTCAAGTATCATATTTTAAATGTGCTGAATATTGGGTAACAATTTTTTTCGTGGATTTGAAGAAAGAAACAAAAAATAGGGGATATTTTTTATTTTACCCTTCACATTGATTCAAATAGTTGGTGGATTCATTATCTACAATTTCCTCATATTTTTATAGTAGAGAGAGAGAGAGAGGAGGGAGGACATAGGAGAGAGAGAGAGGAGAGAGAAGAGAGAGGAAGGAGAGGGTGAATTAATAAAAAAAATTGAAAACTATAAAGAGCAAAATAGTAAAAGCACATTTTCAATTTTTTCAAAGGTTAAAAGATTTGGCCAAAACGACGTCGTTTTGGCCACGTCACGCTTTCGTACACGTGACATGATGACGTGGAATGGAGTGATAAGGTGACAGACCGACGTGGCATTTTTGTTGATGTGGAGGTAACTTATCGGTTATCATAGGTCATTTGAACTTTTTTCAGAAAAATGAAAAATTAAAGGTCTAAAACCATGCAAAACCCTAATTGAGGGCCAAATCAAAAAAAAAAAAACAGTAAGTCCAAGGGGCCCAGTGACATTTTACCCTTTTATATTATACGATAACATAGATGATATAAACCTGGGGGCTTGACGATCAATGCACCCAGACTACCACGACAAAGATACCAAAGACTTGACTAACTTGTGGGTCATTAAGTTCACATATCAATTTGTAAACAAACAATTGACAATACCTAAATGAGCACAATAGCTAAAACATCAATAATCATACCGAAAGCAATGGAATCCTCCCATCAGCTTGAACAATCAAGTTGAAGTCATAAAGACAATATTGCAATGCTCACCCCTTAGTATGAACTATGAAGAGCACGAAAATGTCTTTCACTACCATCGAGGTTGCCATCTGATTCGGTAACAAAATTGAAGATTGATCTTATGGCTCCGCTCCGACCAACCCACCACCTTCCAAGCCATCTTCTTAATCTCTGCAGCCGCCTCATGCTGCCTTGCACACACACCAATAAAAAAACCTTACCCATAATCTAAATCGCCGTCACCACTTTGCAAACTTTGAACAATACATTAACTTACTATCAAAGAAAGAGTTCGTTATCTCCACGAAAAAAATTGTAATTTGCTATATGCAAACTTAAGCAATTGCCGTCACTCTGAAATTTAAGAGCATCTATGAACAAACAAATTTTTTAACCATTTAACCACCAGGAGTGACGCAGTTGGTTAATCCAACTGTGTGATTGGGAAGAGGTCTCAGGATCGATCCTCACTCGACACATTTTTGGTGGTGGTGGTGTAAGAGACCACTTTTGGTGCGGTAAGGTGTCAAAAGCCCTAGGCTAGGGTTAAGAGGCAAAGTCTCTTTCCTGAACACTATTGATTCCTTATTCAAGCTTGTATATATTCGTCTTGTAAGAATTCTTAGGCCGTTGCAAGAAAAGATTTCGGCACATTTCTGTATCAATTTTTTTTAACCATTTCTCAAAAGGAAAGAAGAAAAAGAAAGAGAGCAACATAAACCCTAACGAAATCACTCGTGCGTATATATTACTCAGTAATTTGACGTCAAATAAAGAAAACAAAAAGGGTGCAATTTTTTTCCTTTTGTTCTTCAAAATGAGAAAAGGTCGATGATGTATATTTTAATAAATTTCCAGAAACAGGACCTAGTTTTCAACCTTACTGACTAGGCTTTGCACTGCATGTATGACCTATCAATGAGAAAAAGAGTATAATATTATACTAGTATTTCAAAAATCAAATATCATGAGAATGCACTTAACATACAGCTAAGATTGCGTGTCAATCTCATGGTAGCATATACATATATATATA
>JAYMTA010003020.1:0-15140 GCA_036897625.1 Pelargonium cotyledonis | reverse complement strand
GCGTTAGGACTTGAATGTTTTGTCTGGTATTGGTTAGAATCAGCGATGTAGGAGCCATTTGTATCGGTTCTCTAGATCTAGGTCTAGTTCCTAAAGTTATATAGTGGTGCTTGTAACTTCTTTTGATTTCATAGTAATAATATTCATATTATTTACCTAAAAAACACAGCCATAACTAACTAAAATCATTAACTAACTCTGAACATTACAAAGAAAAAGAGAAAATGTGACTGAGAGACGTAGTCCGGGTCAGGTGGAAAATGAACAATCCCATGTAACACTAGGTGAAATAACCACTTTTTTACCCATAATTTAAGGGTTTATGGATAGAAGTAAAATTGTTAATACTCAAAAATATACTCACTTCTGTTTAAAATGAGTGTCCTACTTTTTTTACATTTTTGTCTGAAAATGAGTATTTTATTTTTTTTTAAGTAAATTAGTTATGTATGAATTGTCAATATTATTCTTATAAAAAATTAGTTATGATTTCTCAACACATGATCACGAGAATATAATACGTAGTAAATATATTACAGTAATTAAGTTTTTTTTTAATTACTCATATTTTGGGAAGGAAGAAGTATTTATAGGGTGCACATGTCATTACCAAAGATACAGAAACAAGGAGAGGCTGAGCATTCACCATCCGATCAATTTGTGGAACCCAAACCAGAGATGGTTATGGCAGGGTGCGACAAATTAGAGAAGTCGCTGCGGGAGTGCATGAAGCGGATGGGGTCCGTGCCGGGCCGGGATCGGGCTTGCGGCCACCTGAACCGAGCCCTGGCTCAATGTTTGGTGTCGACGGCGTGCCCGGAGGAGTCCGAGGCGGTGCGGAGCCTCTGTTCCAGCGCCGGCACCGCACTGAAGCGGTCGCAGTGCCAGGAGGCTCAGCTTTCTCTCGCCGTCTGTCTCTCTTCCCTCCAGCGATAATTTCAACTAACCCATTTTTACCTTCAATTTCCAACAACATGCTCAGGTCAGTGTTTCTTTGTAGGCTTAAATTGCTCTAACGATTTATGAATCATCCCTCGATCTTGTGATTTTGATACCTTAGCTTTGTTTGTGTGTAAAATTGTACATGACTGACAATTATATTGATGATGATGATGTTAAGCTCTATTTTTGAGTGGTTGCACTTTCTGGTGAAAGAATTTGGAATCACCTGTCTGAGAAATTATAGAAAACTGTAGCTTGTTGACACATTTTTTGTGTATTACTGCAAAGATACCATTTAGAGAAAGGGACAACAATCATGCTTGAGAGTCTTTCACAGTTTCCGGTACGAGAAAAAAGAATATCATGAGCGCCCGCCCGGATCCATTTATTTTGTTTCTTGGCTGAGAGTCTCGAACTAATAAATTGTGACTGAAATTCCGAGCACTCTTCTTTCTAGTTTGTTAGGTAGTTGCTTCCACTTTTGTATGGTCATGACCACTTTAGCTTCCAGCTACATCAGTAAGACAGTAACTATGCCAATCCTTTCTCTGCATTTCATCTGAAAAGTTTTTCCTTAGTTTCTTGTGTGATAAGCATGTTTACATACTCAAAAGTTACGGATATAAATAGTTTACGGCTGAGCAACAGAACAAGCTGATAAATACAATCCTTATTGTTCATACAAGTTCACATTTTAAGTGGTAAATCGTCCTCTGTCGTGGGAAGAGGAATAGTCAATCTTGGGACCAACCGGAACTATCCCAAGTGGATCCATGGAAGGATGGCTTCCATAGTAGTGACGCTTGATGTGTTCCATATTGACAGTGCAGCTCATGCCTGGGATTTGGAAAATGTCTTTGACGTAATTGAACAGATTTGGGTATTCCCGTATAAGTTTCTTGTTGCATTTGAAGTGGACTGCGTACACCTGTAATTGTAGGTACAGGGAATTACTAAGTAGCCTAAGGATAGAGGTTGGTTAACATTTGAAGAGGCATTTTTTAGTAGAAACAGATTGCAAGAACAATGTTGCAAAATGTTCAAGGCAACATGTTCTGCAAGACGATCATGCTATAGATGTACCTCGTCAAATCTTATTAGAGTGACAAACAACCGAATATCTGCCTCAGACAGCATGTTTCCACATGTGTAGCGTTGTGTACTGAGTATATCCTCGCATTTGTCCAATGCTGCATACAATTTTTCTACCACCTGCAAGGTGGTCGGATCATTTAATCATTCTTCACATGGCAAAAACGTACCTCTAAGAACACAGGTATTCCCAATCTCGTACCCAACAATTACTGTTTGGTGAAAGAAAAGGAAAAGATGCATACCTCATCATAGGGTCCTTGTTTCTTCGCAAACCCGCATTTATAAACCCCGTTGTTTATACTGTCGTACGCCCATTCATTAACCTCGTTGATGCGGGTTTGCAAGTGAGGAGGATAAAGGTCCAGAGCTGCATTCTCTGCCATATCATTGAATTCAGAATTCAACATGCGGATTATCTCCGAACTCTCGTTATTCACAATTGTTTTGAGTTTCTTATCCCACAGAACCTATCACAGAACACAAATTCATCAACTCAATCGCATAATCCAAACATAAGCAATGTCTGAATAGCAAATCGGAACACTGAATGCAACATACAGGAACTGAATATTTTCCGATGTAGTTTTCACTTGCAAGCTCATACAGTTCTCTCATACTTCTTGCTCCAAACAAAGGGTCCGGCTCGGCTCCTGGTTCCTCGGTATCTGAAGTGGGAAAAACCCATCCAATATGTTCATCACTCTCCTTTGTTCTTTCCCATTTGGATTTGGTTACCTGCAGTTCATAAATATTATTCAGAGATCAAATGATCCGAATCACAGGATTGGATGGTACAACTCAGATGATCACTTACCGAGTAAGTGATTGCTCCATCGAGCCCCTTGATCTTCAAATATGAGAGGCACCTGCATGCCCAAGGGCAACCATACGCTACATAAAGATGATATCTCCCGGATTCAGCTGGGAAAGGAGAATTTGGATCTCGGGAAATGAAATTGCGGAATGCTGAAGGAGTTCTGGCAAAAGCACCGGATTCTGAAATCTCGTTAATTGAAGATTGAGCCATTTGGACAGTGTACTGGAGAAAGCATTTGTAGAAGAATTAGGATTACTAGCCATCAACCAGCACCAATTCAACATTATGAAAGAGATGATGCAGTTCCAATGACTCGCCTTATTACACTTTTAAGTTGTAAGCGCTAATCAACGTATTTTTGAAAACAGTAGTGCGACAAGAATCATTGACAACAATGAATAGAGATAGTAACACAATGTCTCCAAATAAAGAAGCACAAACTTCTAATCTTCAACAATCAACGGGAAGGCAAGTTAAGAGATGCCGACTAAGCAGTGGGAAATAGTAGTGTGACTAGAATCATTGATAACAATGAATAGAGATCATAGCACAATGCCCCGGAATAAAGAAACACAAACTTTTGTTTGCTTCTATTGAGATCTTAGATTCGAGTCTCCGTTGTTAAGCTTGCTTATTAGAAACAAATCTTCTAATCTTCAGGAATCAACAGGAAGACAAGGTAAGAGTAGCGCGAGAAGAATCATTGATAACAATGAATATGGATCATAACACAATGTCTCTGACTAAAGAAACACAAACATTTAATCTTCAACAATCAACGGGAAAGAAAGATAAGAGATACTGACTAAGCACCAGGTTAGGATTTCAAACTCATCTATAAGCACCTTATATAATAGAATCATTAGTCCATCTTAAGTGAAATATCAGCTTCCTAAAACAATCAAACTGGTTGATAAAAAGAAAGGATAGCTCTAGAATCTAAGGTTGTGGACAGCACTTAAATTGTTAGGGTTAAATGGTTTGGTCTCTTTGGATTGACATTTTTGTGTGTTTAGCCCCTTAATTAGTGGTGTGCCTAGTTTTAACCCTTGTCAACATTTTGTTGTTTAAATTTAAACCACTCGGTCAGCTACAACATGTTCTAATATGTCTTATCATCATTTTTGTACACGTTAACAATGTGACCTACGTGAGTCTGCCACGCCAGCTTCAAGCCTCCAACAATAAAATGCCGCGTTCCATTTAATTTTTAATAAAATATCCAAAAATGGCGTTGTTTATTGGAAAGTAAATAAAATGCAACGTCAGACTGGACCACTTTGTTGATGTGTATTGATGACACGACATATTATGACTTATTAACAAGGGCTAAAAATAAGTCACAGCACTAACTAGGAGCTAAACATGTTGGGTCAAGTGGTTAAAATAATTTAAATTCGTTCTCTTCGAGTTTTCAAGTTCGAGTCTCGTTATTTTGGGGAGTGATAAACATTGTTACTGTGATGTCCAGTTGCCGGTAAATACAAGCATATTGAAACAAATACTGACAAGATAGCAAAGTGAGAACTAGGGTTCAAAATTAGATTGCAAAACCAATTGACCTGTTTGCAGATAATTTTGGGGAAAAAAAGCCCCAACCCTAAAAAGTAAACCAGATCGATCAAGAACCAACATTTGAGCAATAGAATCAATGTCCAGAAAGCCCAACAGATGCAGGCAGCTAAAAGCAAAACAAGAACACAAAGACGTAGCTAAAGCTGAAGAAGGCATACCTGAGAATGGGATGGGAAGTGTAAGACTGTACATGAGCTTCTCTTACTCTTCCTCGGATTAAACAGACCAAATGAAGAATCAACGTTGGCTCTGTAGTTCCTTAACATTTTACTTCATTACTTCCTCTCAACACTTCATGTATTATTGCACTCTCATTTGTTGTATTGATTCCTTCATTTATTACTTATTTTTAATGTTCAGTTCGTTGGGAAACAAATATTAATATTTTAATAAAAATATGGTAAAAATTCAATTTGATTCCCGAACTTTGATGTTTTGATTCAATTTAGTCCATAAAATTTTTTTTTTACCCAAAATGGTATCTGAACTCACATATTGACTCAAAATAGTCATTGCGCTTAGAACTTGTACAGTTGTATCAAAAGTTCATGGATCAAATTGAGTCAATATTTGAAAGTGCATATATCATTTTGGGTAAAAAAAAAAATTCATCAATCAAAATAAGGTCAAAACACAAAAGTTAAGAGACTAATTTTTAGAAAATAAAGTCATTTTCATTTCAATTTTATTTATTTTATAAATAAACGTAACAACCGAAGCTCGAATTTAAGATATTAGGAGAAATAAGCATGTTAAGTCACTTGCACCTTTGATGGTTGTTCCAATAGTTATGTGATAGTTTCAAAGAAGGTTCTGTAGCTTATTAACTCAACATTTCATCTATTTACTACACTTTTTGATGTAAATGAAATCATCCCCTTACTAGTACTAAAATTGAAGAAAACTTGAACTGTACAGATCCGTGTTTAACAGTTAAAATGTGTGCACTCTTGACTTTTCCTAGTCAATATTTAGTGTTTAACAAAGAATCTTTCATTTTAGTACTAGATTACAGAAATGTCACTTATTTTCCAATTTCACCAAACCCATACTTAAAAGGAAAAAGAAAAATATACCTAGACATCATTTCCTGGAAGGTTAGATCTTTTGTCTAAAACTATTCAACTCAATGTACTGTTATAAAACATCCTATGCTTTACCAATGATAGTATGATACCAGAGCTATGAACAGAAATATGCTTGTTTCCATTTTGTATCTTCTTCTTCCTTGCATCTCGGTAGAAACCAGTGGTTGCCATGATCATGAAAGAGCAGCTTTGCCGACTTTCAAATCCCATCTTCATGACCCATCTGATAGATTGGCTTCATGGCAAGGCCTAAACTGCTGCAACTGGTATGGAATTGATTGTTCTGCTTCACTCCATGTTGTAGCTTTAGATCTTCGCAATCCTAATCCGAGCAGCCTCATTATAAGCATGAACTCTCAGCTTCTTCCAATCTACACCTCCTCATCTACAATCAATGGTACCATCTCTTCTTCTCTCTTCACACTTTCTCACATCACCTACCTTGATCTCAGCTTCAACAACTTCAACTTTACAAAGCTACCCAGTGGACTTGCCAACCTCACTCAACTCACTTACCTCAACCTGTCCAATGCAATGTTCAGTGACCACATCACCACCCAATTTGCTAACCTGACTAGTCTCCAATGGCTGGACCTTTCTTCTTCCTTCATGGTGCTTGACTATGCATCCATTACTTTCAATGTCTCATCTTCTGTGAGGATGTATGTTGGTGCTCCATACACCCACATCTATGGTGCTAGTCTTTCTTCCTCAAGCTTGGATTGGCTCCGGTGGTTGCGGGGTCTCGTGGGAGCAAGATTGATTGGTGTTGATCTCTCAGAGGCATCTCAGCTAACCCATTGGGATGAACCTATCTCCAGTCTTTCCAATCTTAGGTTGCTTCACATGTCTAACTGCAGAATCCATGCCACAATCCCCACAAAGTCACTACTCAACCTCACTCTTCTCACTTCTCTTGAAATGGGTTTCAACACTCTCAACTCCCAAATCCCATATGAGCTAGCAAATCTCACTTCCCTTTCGATCCTCGACTTCACCAGGTCAAAGCTACAAGGTTCCATCCCTTACATTCCTCAGCTAAAAAGACTCCATGTGGGTAGCAACCTTGATCTTAGCATCGACCTCAAGTCAATGTTTGGAGTTCCTTGGGTTCATCTACAGAGCCTTGATATTCACTCTACTGAAGTAAGAGGATCAATCCCAGCTTCACTTACCAACACCACTTCATTACTTCATTTCATAGCATACAACTCCTCAATTGAAGGGCACATACCTTCAGCCATCACAAACCTCTCAAGTTTAGAAATGTTGTTGCTTGATTACAACAACATAGAGGGCCAAATTCCACCCTCAGTTTCCGAGTTGAAGAGACTCAAGTCACTCACTTTCATACAGAATTCCTTGGAAGGATCCATCCCGGATTCAGTTTGTAACATCTCCTCACTCCAATATCTTCATTTGGCAAGAAACTCTCTCACCGGAAGACTACCTGATTGCATTAGCCAGCTTCACGACCTGCGCAGCCTTATGGTTACTTTCAACAAGCTGAGCGGAACCATCCCTTCGTTGAGGCTGCTGTTCCAGAATGCTGCACCCGACATAATAAGTTTAGGCTATAATGATCTCACTGTGAAGCTTGATCAGTACCCATTTCCACCCAGCTTACAGCCCCAATTCTTGGACCTCATCTCTTGCCATCTGGAAGGCAGCATCCCAGATTTTATATCTAATCTGACGAAGCTTTCGTCGTTACATTTAGCCAACAACAATCTATCTGAAGCAATTCCATCATGGTTGTTCAATCTACCGAGACTTGGTTTCTTAGACCTCTCTTTCAACAGCCTCCAGGGAGTTCTTCCTCGTAACGTTCTTCTTCACTCGTATTTTGGTCCTACGGCTCTCATTTTAGCAAGCAATCGCCTTCAAGGACCCATCCCTGGTGTACTTGAGAATGTAGAAGTCATGGATTTATCTGGCAACAATTTCACAGGCTACATACCAGAAGAAATGAAGCTCGGAAACCTCAAATTCTTGTCTTTATCTGGCAACAAGCTTTTCGGGCCTGTCCCTCTCACTTTCTGTGAGACATGCAATGTTCATGCTCTTGGATCTTTCCAACAACAGCCTGTCTGAGACACTCCCTAGAAGTTTAGGGAACTGCACATCTCTCATTTTCTTAAACCTTGCTAGGAACAACCTCAGTGGAAGTGTCCCAGATGAGGTCACAGGTGCCAAAGAATTGACTTATCTGAACCTCAATGACAATCAACTTGCTGGGCCGTTTCCAGTTTTCATTCCAAGACTCCAAAACCTGGCGGTTCTTGACTTGGGAAAGAACAAGTTTGAAGGAAAGATCCTGAAACTCGTTGGGGAGCTTCACAATCTCCACATCCTTGTACTAGAGTGGAACTCTTTCAATGACACAATACCAGAAGAGATCAACAAGCTTGAGAAGCTGCAATTCATCGATTTCTCAAACAACGAGCTCTCTGGGTCCATCCCCGAGAGGTTAAATGGCTTGAGCATGCTCAGAACCCGACCAAAAGATGGAACAATTCTCGCATACTTCATCTCATTCATATATGCTCGCGTGGAAATAAACATGGCAAGCAAAGGATCATCATACCAGCTTGACGTGGTCCGGTCACATCACAGTGGGATGGATCTGTCCTGCAATGCTCTGACAGGAACCATTCCATCAGAAGTGGGTCTTCTACAAGGCCTTTACATGCTCAATCTGTCACACAACAGTCTTTCGAGCAATATCCCGAGTAGCATTGGCAGCATGACAGGATTGGAGTCACTCGACGTTAGCTTCAACCATATCAGTGGAGAGATCCCAAGAACACTAACTTTGTTGGACTCTCTCTCTTTCTTGAACCTGTCCTACAACAATCTGAGTGGGGAAGTTCCAGGAGGGCTGCACTTTGACACATTGAGCAATGGCGGCGCGGCGTATTTTGGGAACAGGCTCTTATTATGTGGTGGAGCTGTGGAGATGAGCTGCAACAACAATGGTTCAAGCTCAGAGAGTGTTGGTGATCAAGAAGAGGATGATGCTTGGGATGACTTGTCGTTCTATGGCATTGTCATTTGTGGCTATGCAGTTGGTATCAGTGGATTTTTTGGGGTTTTGTATCTAATCAATGAGAGATGGAGGGGGAGATATTGGAATGCAATGGATATGATTGCATCTAAAATTTTCAAAACAATAAGGCACTAAGATGTGTTTTTTTTTTTTTTTTCCTCAAGTTCCATTTAAAGGCAATAAAAACTGATCACTCTTATTTTCAAGTTCTTTTCTTTATACCTAAATGCAAGTTGCTGGTATGACCCATTAATCACCAACTTATACTCATTATAAAGATTTGCAGCATGTAGCCAACTATTTTAGGTCCTTAAATTAGTAATGAAACCACACATAAAGTAAACTGCCTCCTTTAAGAATCTAAAATGGTGATTACTGATCAGTTCATTTTTTTTTTGTTGGAAGGAAACATCAACTTTGTAAATAGCAGTAGAGAATTACAGACTCGATTACGAACATACCTTACATGGAAGCAACTATCTTAGTAATCTGATTTGTAAATCTCAAATGTTCATACGAATTTTCAACTGTTATATAGTTGGTTGAAATATTGACTACAATAGTGAAACAAACTGTTTCGTTCTAGCTCTCTTTAAAGTTAACTAATGCGCAATAGTACGTCCAAACATAATACGCATGCTCGTAATGAAAAAATAACTTCCAAATAATATGGAAGACAAACGTTCAATAATGAAAAATAAATAAAACTCAAAACTAACCAAACTATCAAAATACTATTCAATACAAAAAACACATGAAAAAAGTGCAGATACCCGTAGTAACCATATTTTCGCAAGTAGCTTATAGTGACAACGAAAATGATAACACATCGTCTGCGAGCGGATCAAATACAAGGAGCCAGTAGCGATGATGAATCAAGCGGAATAACAAATTTAATCAAGTTGAATCTGCTGAATTAATATATGATTCAAGCCAAAAAGAAATTGAACACTAACGATAAAAAAAGATGGACGGTGCAAAATTTGGACGAAGAACTAGAGGAGGCAGTAGCCAAACAAGCTATAAATTTGTTCTTATGTGGCACCTCCTTATAGGAGGGACCAACGTCAACATACAAGCACTTATAAAAACTTAAGCCCAAGTCAACATTTTTCCGCGAACCGCTCCCATCTATATCTATCTCCGTAATTTGGTAGCAGAAAACAAACACAGCAGTAGTTAACGAGTTGAGCCTCGCGCTCTCCCACCCAATCGCTCGCGCCATAACTGGTACTCATTTCTCTTCCTCCTCAATTCTCTCTGTTTATTAGGGTTTCGCTCAACTTTTGTAGTTTCACTATCTCGGTTCATTTCTTATAATCATATCGAGATCTCAATCTCTTACTACTTGTGCTTTTCGAATAATTTTCCGAGATTGAATAATGAGGCACTATTTTCATTCTGTTTTATGAATTCCTTCAGCTATTGTTTTTTTTTTCTTCTTCTTGAATGTGATCGTCACTAAGTTACAGTTTGTGGAGATACATTTCAGTGCTAAATCCAATATTATGAACTACTGATTTACTGATTTTTCTGCATTTTCTTGGTCACTAAGTAATTGGAGGTTTAGATCTGTGTTGAATTTTTATTTGAGTATGAAATTGAATGTGTTGTTTTTGTCTAAACCAACCACTGGCAGATGATATGGACTTAAATTGCTCATGTTTGTGATTGCAACAGACTATGTAACTACCCAGCCATTTACCAAACAAAGATGGGGACAAATAGCTTCATGATTTTTTTTAGCAAAAATCCTTAAAATCTTCTACTCATTCCACTCCACTCCATCCTATCTAATGCTTCCTCCTCAGATGGTTCATCTCATGTCTGTGATGTTATTATTTATTTATTTGACTTTGTAGTTCCATTCTGTTTTCCTTGGTTTTAGTTCAAACAAGCATGTTGTCCCTTCCTTTTTCTTTTCTTTTTTGCAAAAAAAAAAAAAAAGAAAGAAAAAAGAAAAAAGAAAATCTTTATATTGTAAAGTGGATGGGATTTTTGTATCTTGTTGGTCTCTTAGTTGATAGGCACAGGTGAAATATGAAATGCTAGTTGGGTATTATAATGGAAAAGGTGCAAATGTAATTTAGTTTCTCACCTGCTTAAGAAAAGCTATAATTGTGTAAGTCAAAAGGATTTTTGTTAAAATATATATGTCATGATGATAGAAACACTACTGAAGAAAATGGTACATTACCTTGTACTTTCAATGCCTTCAAAGTATGGAGGTTGACCTGTCTTTCGTGTGTTTTTGCAATACAACTAACTGCTGAGACATTGTGCTGTGTTGTGTGGACTGTGGATTCTTAACACTCATTTGCTTGTGGAGATTATTTGGAGTTAAGTTGCTGTTATTGTGATGTCCTGGTGGATACTGCGGCTGTTGCTATAAGATTAGCTTCTTTTTAGAAAATTTTACTAGATTAAACTGAATGAAAGCTTCTGCTATGTGCACAATATGTTTTTTCGAGTTTTTGTGTATGCATGCCTACATGTTGTTTGGTGCTAGCTCAGTCATATAGTATAATCTCAGACTGCTTGGTATTTGATAGGGATAGTTCTGAATTTGGTTTCTATGTGTTTCTTGATGAGCTTTGTTTGACGTATTGAACATATCAAATTTCTAATGAATATGTTTCTATGGTAATTTGTGCCGACAGTTTAGGATCCTAAGATTCCCACGGAAGTTGGTAGACACGGATAGCTCTTTCTGGTTTCTATAAAGAAAAAATATCATACAACTATGGGGCGCCTCAAGCTGCAATCTGAGATAAATTCAATTGAGGAAGAACCAGAGGACTTTGAAGTAACCATTTCTGACAGTGCAACTTTCGCATGCATGGTCAATTCAGAAATAGGTGCGGTATTGGCAGTCATGAGGCGCAATGCTAGATGGGGAGGTCGATACATGTCAGGTGATGATCAGTTAGAGCATTCTCTTATCCAGTCCTTGAAGGCATTACGGAAGCAAATCTTTTCATGGCAGCATCAGTGGAATACCATCAGCCCTATTGTGTATCTCCAACCATTTTTAGATGTGATTCGATCAGATGAAACTGGGGCTCCCATCACTGGTGTTGCATTGTCATCTGTTTACAATATTATAACTCTTGCAGTCATAGATCAGAATACCGTTAATGTTGACGATGCAATGCACTTGATAGTTGATGCTGTGACTAGCTGTCGGTTTGAGGTGACTGATCCTGCATCAGAAGAAGTTGTACTGATGAAAATACTTCAGGTTCTTTTGGCTTGCATGAAAAGTAAAGCATCAGTTATGCTGAGTAATCAGCAAGTGTGCACCATAGTGAACACTTGTTTCCGTATAGTTCATCAAGCAGGAAGTAAAGGTGAATTGTTACAGCGGATAGCTCGCCAGACTATGCATGAACTTGTTAGGTGTATTTTCTCTCACCTCCCCAATGTTGAAAACACAGAACAAGCATTGGTTAATGGAGGCAGTGCTGTCAGACATGAGGTATGTATGCAGGTTGTTTTTCTTTTGATTGGTTGCAGTGTCTTGTTTCTTAGGCTTCTATTGCTGCTGACAATTGAAATAAATGAATAGAGTGAAGTTTTTGTATCTTCCCATTTTTAATGGTACATTAAGTTATTTCTTAAAAATGTATTGGTTGGTCTGATTTGTAGTCTTATTTTGGGTGCCGATCTAGGCTTGGGAGTTATCTATTAGAAGTTAGAACTGAGTCTCACGTTTCCTGTATTCCAGGATAACCAAACATAGATATAACTTTTGTTTTTATTTGTTTTGTTGGTATGATAAGTTCGTTTTTATCTTAGAAAACTTGAAGGAAATGAAAAGATAATATACAAATTAAACTTATTTCTGAAGTAGTATTTTCATCTTACTTCCTATTTCCTAATGTATCTAAGGTCCAAAATAAGGGTTGATGAAATATTAAATGAAATTTCTAGTGGTTTTAGTTTTAAACCCTGGATCATATGTGTGATGGAAGCTTCCCTCCAGTGTGGTAGCCTAAAGGAAAAATAATTTGAGTGCATTTCTGTTTTGGAAGATTATGCAGATAGATTTTGAGTAAATAAGGTTCATACATGAATTGCAATCCAAAGGTGATTGTTGGTTAAATGCCATTTGTTAAGGAATCCCGCGTTGAAAGAATTTGAAAGAATGTGAAGTCTATCGCCACATGAAATACTAGTGAGTCCTTTCACCTAATATGTTAATTTTTTGGGTTGGAGTCAAGTTTAACATGATATCATAGCTGGTTTTATTTGGGCCTAGGGACTCCCTTCTTGGTCCACGTTCAAGGTCCGTTCTCTTATCCAAACTACATGTGAGGGGAGTGTTAAAGAATCTCACATTGTAAGAATGTGAAATCTGTCGCCACTTGATATACTAGTTGGTCCCTCCACCTTACAGCTTAAGCTTTTGGGTCGGATTTAAATTTAACATCATTGATGACCTATTGTGCCAACTGTGTATGGTAATAAAAACCTCATCATCTTTTCTTCACGATTTTTTTTTCCTGTACAGATGCTTGGGATTGATAATACTTATGCTTTGGGGAGCAAACAAATGGAAAATGGTAATGGAAGTTCTGAATATGATGGTCAACTATCCTCTGGTACTATTTCCAATGCTTCCACGGGTACGGTAGCAGCTGCAGTGGATCATTATACAATGGGAGCTGGTGGAAGAAAGGAGACTGCTCCATTTGATTTGCACCTTATGACTGAACCATATGGAGTCCCGTGCATGGTGGAAATATTTCATTTCTTGTGTTGTCTGCTAAGTGATGTTGAGCATATGGAAATGGGTCCTAGATCAAACACCATAGCATTTGATGAAGATCTTCCTCTCTTTGCCTTGGGTTTGATCAATTCAGCTATAGAATTTGGTGGGCCATCCATCCGCCGTCACCCTAGGTTGTTAAGTATGATTCAGGATGAATTATTCCGTAATTTGATGCAATTTGGGTTATCAATGAGTCCGCTTATTCTTTCAAAAGTCTCTAGCATTGTGCTCAACCTGTATCACCATCTCCGTACTGAACTCAAACTACAACTTGAGGCTTTTTTTTCCTGTGTGATTTTGAGGCTCGCACTAAGCAAATACGGGGCTTCATACCAGCAGCAGGAGGTTGCCATGGAGGCACTTGTTGATTTTTGCAGGCAGAAGAAATTTATGGTAGAGATGTATGCCAACTTAGATTGTGACATTACTTGCAGCAATGTGTTTGAAGAGCTTGCTAATTTGTTGTCAAAGAGTGCATTCCCAGTGAACTGCCCTTTATCTGCAATGCACATTCTCGCTTTGGATGGACTGATTGCTGTTATTCAGGGTATGGCTGAGAGGATATGCAATGGATCCCTTACTTCAGAACAGACTCCAGTGAATCTTGAGGAGTATATTCCATTCTGGATGGTGAAGTGTGACAATTATAGTATTCCCAATCATTGGGTTCCATTTGTCCGCCGGAGGAAGTACATTAAGAGAAGGTTGACAATTGGAGCAGATCATTTTAATCGTGACCCCAAGAAAGGGCTAGAGTTTCTTCAAGGAACACATCTTTTGCCTGACAAACTTGATCCCCAAAGTGTGGCTTGCTTCTTCAGGTACACTGCTGGGTTAGATAAGAATCTTGTTGGAGATTTCCTAGGGAATCATGATGAGTTCTGTGTTCAAGTTCTTCATGAATTTGCTTGGACCTTTGATTTCCAAGACATGAATCTAGATACTGCACTTCGATTGTTCTTGGAAACTTTTCGCCTGCCCGGAGAAGCGCAAAAGATTCAGAGGGTGCTAGAGGCATTTTCAGAGAGATACTATGAACAATCACCACATATTCTAGCAAACAAGGATGCAGCTCTCTTGTTGTCCTACTCACTTATACTCCTGAATACTGACCAGCATAATGTACAAGTAAAGAAGAAAATGACAGAAGAAGATTTTATTCGGAATAATAGGCAGATCAATGGGGGTGGCGATCTACCAAGAGAGTTCTTGTCAGAGCTTTATCATTCAATTTGCAAGAATGAGATACGCACTATCCCAGAACAAGGTGCCGGTTTCCTTGAAATGAACCCAAGCCGCTGGATTGATCTGATGCTCAAATCCAAGAAAACTGCTCCTTTCATCCTGTCTGATTCCAAAGCATACCTTGATCATGATATGTTTGCAATAATGTCAGGCCCTACAATTGCCGCTATCTCTGTTGTATTTGATCATGCACAACATGAAGATGTTCACCAAATATGTATTGATGGATTCTTAGCTGTTGCAAAGATTTCGGCATGTCATCACCTTGAAGATGTCCTGGATGATCTGGTGGTGTCTCTTTGTAAGTTCACAACCCTTTTAAATCCATCATCTGTTGAAGAACCTGTTCTAGCCTTTGGTGATGACACAAAAGCTAGAATGGCAACTGTGACAGTGTTCACTATTGCTAATAGATATGGTAATTTTATTCGCACTGGATGGAGAAATATTCTTGATTGCATTGTAAGATTGCACAAGCTTGGTCTTCTTCCAGCTCGAGTGGCCAGTGATGCAGCTGACGAATCCGAGGTTACCGCAGATCCTGGGCATGGGAAG